>OX155953.1:26724710-26780553 GCA_944548615.1 Micropterix aruncella | reverse complement strand
AAAAAATATATATATATATATATATATATATATATATATATATATATATATATATATATATATATATATATATATATATATATATATATATATATATATATATATATATATACATATATATATATATATATATATATATATATATATATATATATATATATATATATATATATATATATATATATATATATATATATATATATATATATATATATATATATATATATATATATATATATATATATATATATATATATATATATATATATATATATATATATATATATATATATATATATATATATATATATATATATATATATATATATATATATATATATATATATATATATATATATATATATATTTTATATATATATATATATATATATATATATATATATATATATATATATATATATATATATATATATATATATATATATATATATATATATATATATATATATATATATATATATATATATATATATATATTGCAACGAGACCGTTCTATTTATTAAAGTATTATTTAAGCAATTTATATTATATTGATGTTATTAAGCAAGACAGCGATTTAGTAGTCAATAAGAGGTATTTACTTATTATTGAATGATAATGTAGCTATAGAAGCAAGGGGGAGCCAGACTACCAAGTACTGGAACGGTTCGCTGGTTAAGCAAGCAGAACCTGCACCGGAAACAGGCTTCTGCGCGGCGAATTTTATTGGGAGACAGGATAACACCACCTGAGAGGCCGGCTGCTCATTTAAAGAAGGATGTCGGAGGAGGTCGTGGGGGAAACTCTCAGAGAGCGCGGATCTGCGCGCTATTGAAACGAATACGGTGTCCCTGCGTGGAATGGGGTTCGCCTTTAGGAGACGTCCGGTCTAGGAAAGAAAAAGTTTAAAAAATCTGGTGAATTTCTACGTTTCTATTATCGTAATGTGCCTATATATTTTTTTTTATTCCTGGCTTATAATTTCATTCCTCATTCGACCAGGCAATGAGCTGGCTCGAGCGGGCGGACGCCGACAGCAGTCAACGAAATTTATTGGGTCGCGATCAGCGCCCTCTTTATGCGAAAGTCGGCTACTACGGTGGAACCTTGATTCGTACCGCGGCCGATAGATGGCGCGTTGCATGCGCGAAGAAAAGGGTGCCGGGGAATGCGTAAACGAAATATCGGCAAAAGGAATAAATAAATAAATATTAATAAAACAAAAAAATATGAAATGAAATATATAACAAAAAAAAATAAAAAAAAATAAAAGGAAAAACGAAATAATGAATAAATAGGGAAATACAAGAAAATAAAAAAAAATAATGAAGATAACGAATGAGGAAAATGATATGAAGCCGATGGCGGAAACTACTAATTAAAAGAAAATATATTGCAATGGGTATGGGAGAGAGAGGTCCATAGGAAAAAAAAGGAAGAGGAAAATTAGCAAACTAATTAAGAGGAAGAAAAGAAAATATTTTTTTGCAAAAGTATCAAATTAATTTTTTTTGGGGCGCTACTTCTTCGGTAGCGAAAGGAATAGAACAAAAAATAAAAGCTACTGAATAGTGCCAAAGAAGAAAAAAAAGTAAAGATAACTAAATATTTTCCCTTTATATATTCCCTCTTCACCCCTCTTCTTTCAAGGAAAATGGAAATTACAACTCGAGATTGGTGTGGTTTAGAATAAAATGTGCTTTATTCACGAAAAAAAGAAAAAAGACGAATATTCAATGATATTCAATTTTATAAAATTAAATTTTTTTTTGTTGAATTCTCGCTACATCAAATGCTTTCCTTAAATTTATTGAAACGACAATATATCGGTACAAACTCGCCACGGGAGACGTCGCGGAGGCTTGAAGAGCCCCAAAAAGAAAACGCCCCTTTACCTCAGCGGGTTATAAATATTATTTTAATTTTCGCTCCTTTATGGCGAACATAAACATTAAATATTTTTCAATAAAAGAATGTATTGAAACTTTCTTGATCTTTTAAAAAAAATCTAACGCTTAATATCAATAGAATGTGTCGCTACCGCACCGTATCTACCGCAACCAACCTTACCGGATACCGTGAGAATTTTTTTAGAAAATTTATGCGAGTAGGATGAAACCGAATTTTAGGAATACCTATTTCGATGTATGAGGATCACGCACCATTATAATAAATAGGGTACCTATTAGGTATTTTTATATATGGTAGGTCACACCTTTTTCGGAAGCCCCTAAGTCAACGTTTTGTCGACCTCGCGTCCGATTGAGTACAACCGGTTTTTACATAAAATTTAATTATTTTTAAAAAAGTAAAAGAAAGGGAAAGAACCAAGAAACAAAAAAAAAATAAAAAATTGATATTAGTTCCGACCGAATTGTATCGCGCTACCTATCTTACATAAAGAAATGTATGAAATAGTTTTCTAAAAAAAAAAAGAAATATATATATGGCCCTTCGGCCTGACTGAAAAGTACAAAAAGAATAAGACAATGTTCTACTATATTAAAAAAATCCGACCTCACGTTCCGAGATTCTATAACACTCTTTATGATATTCTAAGTATGTGAAAACTGACACGGAATTTGTGATATCCTAGCCATTACAAAAAAAAGAACCAATATGAAAATAATAAAAAAGGACAGAAATGATGAGAAACCCAAAAAAAGAAAAAAAAACCAGTCCCCGGACCGTTGATGCGTCTCTGTAACGACAGAAACCACACTATATTTTCTGGAGACATGAGCTAATCAGTATCTATATAATTAAATTCCTACCTTGGAAACTATTGAGCACTGACTCTAACACATTAAAGTTTTTTCTAGATCGGCAAAACTAGTGAACTCGGCAGGGTCTCTTCTGTCTATGATGGCGGCCCGGGACGCGGCAGTCCCAGGCCGCCTTCAACCCAAGTGATGGCCGCCCGGTATATTTTTATGTCCGGCTCGCAAACTATCGGATGTGAAATCTACCTACCTAACGACCTTCTAGAATATTCGAAAACGAATTAACGCGTAGAGCGCGTTTGAATTTTTATATAGAGAGCGTTTGGCGCTCATTGTTTGATCTTTTATATATTTATATTTAATACTATCAATTGTTTATAAGAGGAAATGATACATCGAAGATGGTTGCAACACTGGCTGTTGCAATATATATATATATATATATATATATATATATATATATATATATATATATATATATATATATATATATATATATATATATATATATATATATATATATATATATATATATATATATATATATATATATATATATATATATATATATATATATATATATATATATATATATATATATATATATATATATATATATATATATATATATATATATATATATATATATATATATATATATATATATATATATATATATATATATATATATATATATATATATATATATATATATATATATATATATATATATATATATATATATATATATATATATATATATATATATATATATATATATATATATATATATATATATATATATATATATATATATATATATATATATATATATAATTGTGTTATAAATATTATTAGGTACTATATATTACTTATATGAACAGGCTTTTTAGATTATTATTCCAAGAATTTGATAATTTCTATATTTTTTAAAAATATTAATTTAGTTATGTGTATGTAATAATTTCATAATATAATTAAATTTAAATAATATAAGGGCACGTACAAAAAATAGACTTGCTAAGGTGCAGAGGAAACTCCCCAGCACCTCATGTGCGAGTGCGGCCCGCTGATGCGTAAAAGATACACCCACTTGGGTGGTCACTACTTCCAACCTGAGGAGGTAAAACAATCTGGCGCCAAAAGCCTGCTGCGGTTCTTAAATGACACGAGGCTTAGCGCAGAACTATAGTAAGTGGCAAACACAATAGATCAGCAATGGTCGCAGTGTTACAAGGCTCATAAAGATCTTAGAAAAGCCCCACTCAACAATTAAAAAAAAAGGATAGGCTTGGCATTTTAGGTGGATAATAATCAATATGTTAATTTGAAACTTGTTTTTTCCTGTAACCGCTCTGCTATATTGAGAGAACGGCTGGGTGTAAAAATATGGTTAAGGTTTCTTACAAAAGCTCTCAGTCTGTAAGTGTCATCAAGAGAGGAAAATAAAAAAGTCATCAAAATATTTTTTTTGAAAACGTATTTTGCCTGTATCCTCTAAATTGAGAGAACGGCTAGGTGTAAGAATTTGGTTGAGGGGTTTTAAAAGAAGGTCTCGATCTGTAAATATGTCATCAAAAGAGAAAAATAAAAATTGTCATAGTGCCATCTGCTAGATTTCCGGACGGGGGGGGGGGGGGGGTAGGACGGGAGGAGGGGTATGGTGGGGAAGGCTAAGAAAGGTGTGCGGGAGGTGTGGGGTAGTTGGGGTTGTGAGGCGGAAAGTTAGGGAGGGGGAGGGGGGAGGGGTTCGGGGGGAGGGAGAGAGGGTGGGTTGGGGGAAGGTTGAGGGATGGGGCGGAGGGGGTCAAAGGGGTGGGGAGAGAGTGGAGGGGCGTTTGAGGGTGGGTTGGGGGTTGGGGGCTGGGGGTTGGGTGTTTAGGGGGTTTGGCGCGCGACGGGGATTGTCTGCTTGCCGGAAAAGTCTATTGGTGACACAGTCGATTTTCTTTACTCAATGTAGTTAAAAACCAATTTTAAAGATTACAATCATTTCACAGCTGCTAAAGTAAGATCAATTGGCACGAAACTTATTGTTTACTTTCTGTTACACTTTATCCGTTTATTCTTCTAACATAGGTGTCAATAAACTGACCGTCGATCTCGACGGGTTTCAGCTTGTTAAGAAAATTATTAGCAAAATATCCAGTGGTCTAATAATTATTATTAGACTACAAAATGTTCCTATTACCATTTTTATTATTTTTCGCGTAAAATCGCATGTCCATCTTTGGTTCGGTATTTGCCTAGTGAGATGGTCTTATAGATTCATAATATTAGGGGAAAGTCCTCTAACGCTTGACAGCACGTAGACGTAGGGAAAGGAAAAGCGTACGCTTCTTTGCACCCTTTTCACCCGTCTTTGTATCGATCGCACCGCGACTTGCCGAGATACTATTAGTGTCCGACGCTAGGTGCCGTCCGGCTTTAGGGGACTTCCCGCTATGTATTTTTTGTTTACCTTAAATAAATAATTTTACGTGATATATTTTAATCTTCTCAGTGATCAAGGATATTCCATCCTTTTGTGAACTTCTTCATTAAGTGCTGTAATACTTTAATGCTATCAGCAAAGCCTACCGTATTATCGGCGTATCGACTGCGTCGATTATTTCGTGGCTCGACCAATTGTCATATTTTATCGATACGTCGCGTCACAGTACCTTCGTTTACCATCCCTACCAAGAGGGGTTGCGCTGACATCTGCCTGCAGGTAACCTAAAACGCTGAAAGGAAGGCTGCCGTCGCGTCGCTGGGTCGTGATCGATGGCTGTTTGATACAAACGCCCACCCCTGATGTGTTTACCAAAACTGGGCCCGATCCCGGTTCTATCGCGCTCACTCGTGCCTAAATCAACGCAGACTTGAGTCATTTGGGCGATTATGTTTCACGACCGATCAAACCCTTTTTTATGGTCCGAAAGATTTAAGTAGGTATGTAGGAGGCTGTTATGTATAGCCTATTGGGAGAGATGAAGTGTTTACTTTGCCATTTGTTTCTAGCAAAAGCTCCAAATGTTTCCTATCTATTTGAGTTTTATTCTCTGGGCCCGCCAACCGACGAGGAGTAAAAGTATTGTGAACGCGCTAAAAAAAATGTCAAGGTGAAGACGGAAATATTAATTTTGAGCCCTATGACACGATCAAGACACGATCTATGACATGTTTATCAATTATAATGGCGATCAGTTGAACGGTACAGAATTTAGTGGCTAATTTATTTGGGCATCTATAATTGAAAAGCGCCATATAGTTGCGTGTTACAATAAAGTGGATAGCATAAAAACCATATCCATGAAAAATACACATATGACCTAACTTTCATATGATCGGTCGATCGGTATCGAATGCGCCGGCGACATGCAGGTGGCGCTGATAGCTATTTATTTGGTCATCTATAATATTATTGATAAAGAATGTTTCTTTTTATAAATCAGTGATTGATTATAATATGTCATTATTTAACTAATGGTAACTATATTAACATTACATCATTTTTGCCATCTATCGCATATTTATATAGGCTGATTACAACACAGAAATAATACGGAGATATTAGAATGCTAACTACAATATTATTCTACCTATTTGTACATTGAAGTATCTAATTATTGTGTATTGAAACTTATATACCAAATAAAAATTTACGATGTCGATAGTTTAAAATAACTATAGTTCTGACTTATGAATTCGTTTGTTATTATATATTTTTTTTATATTGGGGCAACTGTATATAAGAGAAGATAAATCAATGTTTAGAACTAAGAGTAAAGTCCTAGCTGCCAAAATGTAGTATGGCATTAAGGAATATAATACCCTATATAATCAATGGTTATAGGGAGCCAAATGTGACAATGAATGTTATGATAACTTCCCAGGTGCATAATTAGATTATGCCAATAATATTTAGTAAAGTATGCAGCAAGGTTTTTTGTTTACAATATCAGAGTATTAAATATTTAGTAATGGTGAAACTATGCAATGATTTATTACATAAATTTATTAATCTAATTTATTACTTAGTATCAATTTAATATTATGTCTTGTAATTTTGGGTCTAAAAAATACAATAAAACGAAAATATATAGGTTCAGCTATTGTTTCCGAAAATAAATCATATAACTTTTACATACATAACATTGCTGCATTTAAAATACTACATATGGTTCAGTTATGGATGGTTTTGACGTTTCAGTTCCTGTGGCCAGCTTTTTAGTTCACATTAGTTTGTTAAAATTGACAGAGCCTCAATAGCATTTTTTTAAGACATGCGTAAATTTTGTGTTATTTTTATGTGACAATTTTAACTTAGAAATATAGTTGGAGCAATTATTTCCGAAAAATTATATAACTTTATTACAGTATGTTGACAAGCAATGTTCAAAATTACAGTTCCTAATATCAGCTGTTCAAACAAAGCAAGCTGAGTGATGTACATAGGATCGCACTTAAATTTTCTGAAAGAAGAAAACTACTGTTTGAATAAAATCTAGTACAGTTCTTTGCGAGTCTACGCTTCCGTTTGAAATCCTATTTGCTCAATTATTATTACAAATAGATGTTTAAAAAATGACAGGGACTAAAATGATAAGGAAAAATGTCCAAAACGAGCTGTCCTGATCCTGACCATGTCTTGACCATGCTTATATGACACAGCCTTAAACAAGACTTCTTATGAATCTCAGGTCATCCCGGGCATGTGTTGCTGGCCTCCTCGGATTATGATTACCTTTCCTACATGATGCACTTTAATCTCTATCTCTACAGTGATACAAATATAACTATGTATTACAAGGAAATACGCATGTTTCAACAAGGATTATTTATTTATTTATTATTTTTTTATTTATTTATTTATTTTTGTTTATTCGCTTATTACTAATCAACATAACAGTAAAACCAAGGCAGTGAAAAGTAAAATTAATGAAGATATTACCATAACTATACAAATAGAATGACACTTATAATACTAGCTATCATGTAAAAATAAATAATTAATAGCTTGCAATTTAAACAAGTGAGGGTTGGCGGTAAAAATATCGAAATCTGGTGCCATCGAGTGAATTTCATTTAAGCGCCGCAAAGCACGCGCCAACAAGTTCCACCTCGTAGGGTTAGTGCGCGAGAACGGCTCCGCGAAAAGATGGTGCGATCGAGCACGAAGATAATTATTTGGTATGAATAGATCCACCTTTGCTAGTAAGCTAAGGTTATCAGTTTTACCACGAATTAGATTGAAAACATAGGACATGGTCAGCATTTCTCTTCTGAGACAGAGAGAATTATAGCCAACCATGCCTGTGATAAATGCAGTCGGATACAAAAATGGATAATATCCGTACTGCTTGAAGTACAGAAATCTCAAAAAACACTTCTGTACCTTTTCCAGCATGAGGGTATAAGTATCTTCATGTGGATTCCAAATAGCTGCATTCGTTTCCATGCGACTTCTAACAATCGAGTTGTACAACGTTCGCATAACCCGAATATTATTGAAGTGTTTGGATTGCCGTATCACAAACCCTAGAAGCTTGAAAGAAGTTGTAGATAGTTGTCTAACATGTTCCTTGAAGTTTAACTTGGGGTCGAAAAAAACTCCCAAGTCCTTGACTTCAGTAACTCTGGGAAGCACACATCCAGCGATGGAGTAATCGTACATCAGATGAGCAGGCGATCTTGTGTATGTCATCACTGCACATTTGTTTATATTGAAGTGAAGGTTACGAGCTTGGCTCCATGCATAAACTGCATCAATATCACGCTGGAAGAGCTCGCAGGCCTCATCACTTCCAGTTGATAAAAACAATTTGACGTCATCAGCAAATATTAGACAATGTGCAGATGTGACTACTTTACTCAGATTATTAACAAATAAGTTGAATAACAAAGGCCCCAAGTTTGATCCTTGGCTAACCCCCGATTGAGTTATATAGTTTGGATTCAAAATTGCCAAATTTAACGAATTGCTGTCGCCCCCCAAGTAATCTGCGAAAAATTTCAACAGTTTACTTGAGAATCCAGCAGCAGCCAGTTCTCGGAGAAACGCATCGTTGTCGACTCTGTTAAAGGCATTCTTGAAATCCAAATCCACGACATCCACTTGTCCCCTTGAGGTGCTATCCAACTCACCAGTAACATAATCTGTAAAAACGGATAGGTTGGTAGTTGTGGAACGATTAGGACGGAACCCGTGTTGGGCATCCGATAGTGTACCGCATAGTTGGGTATAAATTTCTCGCTGGAGAATCGTCTCGAAAAGCTTAGGAAAGGCTGATAACACTGCAATCGGCCTGTAATTATCAACCTGCACCTTATCGCGACTTTTTGGTATTGGAGCTACTCTAGATATCTTCCACTTATAGGGGTATACTGCAGATTCCAACGATCTGTTAAATATATACATCAGGGGTTGTATAAAAGACTCTCAACATGCTTTAATAACATAAGGAGGAACTCCATCAGGTCCAATAGTGCGGACTGATTTCAGCTTGCGTATTGCAAATCGAATATCATCTTTAGTGATACTGCGGACGTTGACGCATGAAGAATTTGCGTCACTCGACATAATAGTCGCTTCAGCGGCGACAGCGTCTAAGGCCGGTATGTTCGGTAGAAACACTGATGAGAAGTAATTCGCAATAACATCAGCGGCTGCAGCACCCGAATATGTAGCCTCATTATAGACCACATTCTGGGGTACCCCACCAGCAGTTGGCTGACTACGAACATATTCCCAAAAGCGTGAACTATCTTCTCGGATAGACGTCTCAATATTGTGCATATACAAATTGAAAGAGTCTTTTATTTTATGCTTAACTCTACACCGTAAAGTTTCGAAAAGCTCCCTGTGAAACTGAGAACCGGTCCGCTTCCAGCACTTGTGATGATACGACTTCGATTGAATGTCACGGATAATGTCGCCATTAAACCATTTAGGATAAATATACCTATTGGTCAATGCAGTCCGTTTTTTGCGTGGAATGCAGCTATCGAAACAATTGTAGATAACACTATAGAGATAATTAACGCAATCGTTAGCGTTACTTAAATCGTATGTATATAACTCCGATTTTGGTCCATACTTATGAATTAACATGACGCGGGACGGTGTTGGCGTAGCGGTAGTTACCTTGTCGTAATGTTGATCATAATGTTATTTCATTACGTCGCGACCTTGGGATCTCGCTTCTAACATGACAGCATGTAGTATTATACTATTCGTACGGTCATATTTGGACACATTAATCATGTTGAAACTTATTCATGTATATACTCCTCATGAAAATCATGTATACCTACACTTATTTCAGTATTAACAATAAGAAAAATGTTGATACTTATAATCGAGTAATAGAGTTTCATCAAAATTTCTTGTAATTCATCAAAATTGCGATTGAAACATCATTATTCTGTATAAAACCGTAACACCTTAAGACATCTTGTTTAATTTTAATAATTTGTATTTAAGTTAAATTAATAGGCACCTAATATATAATGATTATGTCGTAAGAGTTTTTTCACAATTTTTCCAAATAGTAGCAAGGTGGTTCGCTCATTTACAAAATCGAAAGGCTATTCATTGGTTTCGCGCACAATCGCCGACCATAGCCCGGCATGATACTGAGTTTTTAGATATTCCCGTAACAAGCTTAGGCACAAAAATTACTTTTCAGCGTTTTCAGAGCTGCCTGGCTGTCTAATATGATGTCAATTCTAACGCTAAGGCCATCCTTCTGCATTGATTTCACTGGCAGAAGGTTCTATGTATGAATATTTACTTAAAATATTGTGGGTACCATTTTTAGGGCCTTAGAGATGGTGAGTTGGAACTTCAGTCCAAATACGCCTATTCCTGTTTTGATGTTTATTTTTGGGCCATACTAAGAAAACAACAAAGAAGCGAGTTATTTAAATAACGATATTCCTGGCTAAAATAGTGGCCAAACAAATACACTATAATGTATGTGGCATAATGCTTTAAGACAATTTCTGACATGTAAATCGTCGTCGCCGACTTCACAAGTATGGCAGTAATATACATGCTGCATCTCTGCACTAAACTGACTGCCTTTACGAAGCAATATTGTAACACCACTATGCTACGTAAGATACGTCTTGACAATTTTAAATACCACGATGCAATGCCATTCACTACCGCAATATCTTGTCACCGTTTTATGTCATCTGTATCTTGTCACTGTTTTATGTCATATGTATCTTGTCAATGTTGCCAATCAATCAGCACGCTACTCATGCAAGTATGTATGTAGTAATAGTTAGTATTGTAATCATGTCATCATGCCATAAGGCAAACCGTGAATGATCCCTACTTTACCAGTCTTTCCAAAGGCATGCATCTTCATTGAACCTACAAGCTAACTAATGTGACCATCTTGAAATAATTTCAACAGCGATACCAAATTTATTGTTTGCGTTCGATCGATCGACATTGCTCTTTAAATATACGAGCTCGTCATCTATCAACGCGCGACAAAACTACACTCGTACATAGAAGTCGCAACTATTTCATTGTTATAAGTAAGCTGACGCCAGCCGTGAGTTGTGTCTTGTAGCACGAGAACCCTACAGTTGCATTTCAAAGTATTCGAAATACAAATAACACACTATTATTTCTGAATTAATGGCAAACAACTCATATATTTCAATTTGTTATGACGTCATTAAATAATGGCGTTTTGACATGATTACGATTTTAGATCTAGTGAAAAAATATGACCGTTATATCATTACATAGAATTGTATTATGTCTAATGTAACAAAAACTATACGTGGCCTAATGATCGCCGTACATGCAAAGTGGATCATTTTCGGCTCTTGGCCATAGGTTTTACTTAAGTATCTGCCACTAATTAATTTCAGATAAGTTATCCTTATTCACAACTACTTCATTTATGATGTAGATGTAATATATTGGGTTTAATTACCGCCAAAGTCTAGAATTCACTTGATTTTGTTTTAGTCTCTGTATAGTAATACTTTGTACAGTCACTTGTTAGGTGTTGCTTGGGGCATAAGATCCATTTTGTTTTCGGATCGGTCCAACTCACGATTCAACTCCTATTCAGAAGCCCCCTCGTGTGGAAGGCTACCCCGTCTAAGACTCTCGCGTTTTATGCCTCACGGCTAGTGGATCGGTGTCTCCTGGAGGATTGCCTCCCAGCGCTACTGAACGGTTTGCGCACCGTTCGGCGAGGCCAATCGGCTGTGCACTATATTGTGACTAATTGCTCAAGGAGTCTGGAGACTAGAAATATACCGTCTCCTAAGCAGCGGGAGTGGATGTTGACCTGTTGTCATGCCATTCTCGAAACTACCTATCGGCCACCCGATCCCGAATGGTATGACGGGCAAAGAACGCCCAGGTCCGCGATAAATTCTTATTGAATTACCTCTGATATACAACAGGTAGAGGCAGCGTAATCGACTTTGTTCCCGTAACCGTATAAAGTTGTCATCTACAACGGGCGAACCTGTCACCTCAGGAAGTTTTAGAGATTAGTCGTTCTCTCTCCCGTGAAGTGAACGCAGAAGACTTGGACAAAACAATCCACCGTCAAGCTCCACCACACGCCCGTAAGAGGCCAACGCCTTAACCGCCAGATAAATAGGTGTGTTACCCAGCGGGCTTACACTCACGCCCTTTCTTGCAATTGCTACCACATTACTCCGGTCTCTCGATTGGTTACGAGTTCGAGGTCGCTTGCGCGGTCCTCTCCCTTACGAAGCGGTGAAACGGTGTATGCCGAACATATCGCGGACCACGGCATTCTTTGCCCGCCTGTTCGCCTAGGATCGGGTAGCCGATGGTCGTTTCAAGAGCAGTCGCCGTAAGGTCCGCAACCACCCCCGCTCTATAGGAGATAGTACTGCTTCCAGACTCTCCCGACTGTTAGTCAGGGAGCTAATGGGCCCATGATGAGGTGGCCACGATGACCCATGTGTTCAGGGTCGGTCACACTCACGGGTCAACACCCATCCAATGGCCTCCACGCATGGGGTGCGAGCCTGGGTAGGACACTGGGTCAACCAGTCTCCCCTGGGAATCAAACCTCTGGCGCTCCTGGACGGTCTGCGCACCGAGCGGCGCAAGCCAATCGATTGTGCTCTCCGACTAACAATCGGGGGAGTCTGGGAACTGTATTGTTTCCTATAGAGCGGGGGTGGTTGTCTACCTTACGGCGACTGCTCTTGAAATGACCATTGGCCATCCGATCCCGGTTCAGAGTCGGGCAAAGGACGCCTTGGTCCGCGAAAGATTCGGTGAACACCGTTTCACCGCTTCGTAAGGGAGAGGACCGCGCAAGCGACCTCGAACTCGGAACCAATCGAGAGACCGGAGAAATCTGGTCACAATTGGAAGCAAGGGCGCGAGTGTCGGCCCGCCAGGTAACACTGGCTATCTCGCGGTAAGGCGTTGGCTTCTTGCGGGTTGTGACGTAGCTGGACGTTGGATTTGTTCTGTCCAAAGTCTTCTACGTTCACTGCAGGGCGACAGAACGAGAAAATCGTTAAAACGTCCTATGGTGACGGGCTCGCCCGTTGTAGTTGACACCGCAAGTTGTTAGTCAGAGTACACAGTCGATTGGGTTACGCCGCACGGTGCGCAGACCGTCCAGGAGCGCCAGAAGGTTGATTCCTAGGGGAAACTAGCCCTAAGGACAGAGTCCTACCCGGTCTCGCACTTCATGCGTGGAGGCCGCCGGATGGGTGTTGACCCGTGAGTGTGACCAACCCTGAACAGAATGGGTCTTCGGGGCCCATTAGCTCCCGTTCCCGTAACCAGTCGGGAGGAAGGAAGTATCGTGATGGTTAATTCCAGGCGGAGATATCCTCCAAAAACTGGTAGACCGGGGAGCGAGGCTGCCCGCTGAGTATCTTTCCCGGTGCCTCGCCGTAAGGCGTTGGCCTCTGTCGGGAATTTTGGCTTAGCTAGACAGTAGATTTTTATTGTCATCTACACTCACCTTAAGGGAGATAGAACGATCACTATCGTTCAAACATCCTGAAGTGACGGGATCGCCTGTTGTATTTGATAACTCTAAAACTGTAATTAATATATTTTACTATATCATGTCTTGGTCAAATGAGCTCTCGCTTCATGTATACTATCAATCTCTCTTGCTAGTGATTCTTTTTAAGTATTATTTTATCCTTTTCAATCTGGTATATTCCGTACGTTTTAATACTAGCCTCTATTCTTTGCGGTAAAACCTTTTCTTCATCGTCGTGATCATTTCTTTGATCTTTATGTATCTAGTAGGTAATCATTGTATGACCTCATTTAGCTTTCATGTTATATTTTGCGAACTCCTGCTTCCAGAATCCAATGTACATGCCCACATTGTCTTATAATGTTCCTTTATGCTTCATATTGGTACACATATTAAAATATTATCCAGTTTTCGCTTAATATAATAATATCCACAAAACGTATATGGCTCTTTTAATATGATCTGCTTTAATTTAACCAGTTACGTTATTCCCATATTGTGTGTAACCCTTTTCATCCCGCATATTAAATAAGTTTGAGAGATAAAGGCCCACCACTGTAACTTAGAAGATCGAAATGACATATATTTTGGAATATATAGGATAGCATTTATTGAAACTTACAGTGATACTACTAACAGCTTGAGCAGTGGAATCTTTGCCATCTGTTTGTATTTGTGGCAGTCATGAGTCAAAGCCAGCCATAAATGGTTGGAGCGATCAATCATTTAAACGTATTGATTTGAAAATCGAAATGATGTGGCCTTAACAAAACCCCTACAATATTCATAAAGAATAACAAAGAGCGTTCACATTCTAAAATCTCGACTATTTCAGTGTCTGTCTTATAAATAGAATTAGCTCCTTGTATTCTGAATGAATAGTCATTTAGGGATTTCTATTTTCGGTTTCATTAAAAATGATTGAAGACAATGAAGAAATAATTCAAAACGATTTTGATTCAAATATAATTATTCACTTTTTCCGTGTTACAAAGGGTGATACGATGAGGTGTGTTTTACAACAGAAAGATTATTCGGCAGATACTGTTGCGAATTTATTCTTCTTCTATGGTTAATATTATAATATATCATATTCATTCAGGATATGACAATTTAAATTTCTCACCTCAGCCTTTTCGCTGAGGTCAGTGATTATTTGACGAAATAAATTGTTGTCCAATATTGTATATATTACAATATTTTTAAATTCACGTCTTTTGGGCGAACCTAAGATTTAATTTAAAATTGTTCGCCATCTCTATATATAAAAGAACGTTGGGACTGACTGACTGACTGACTGAATTATTCATATATTTTTTTTTTACCCACAAGGCATATGCCTTTTTGTGGAACCTACCTTGTTGCCCATTGGCACCATCTTGAAGGTGGGCATTTGTAGCATCACGCAGTCAAACACTGGGCGGTCACCCATCCCAGTATTGACCGTGCCCGCCGCTGCTCAACTTCTATAACAACGAGGAGAACCGGTGTCAACGGGGCTACGGACGCTACATTGCCCAGCTGAAACCGCTGAAGTTAAAAATATGACATTTTCCACAAAGGTTCGTTTTAGGAAGTAGACACTCACTAAATGCTATTTTGCGAAATTCAACTCCTAAAGGAGTAAAAACGGGATAAAATATTTTTGCGGTTTTCTTAATATCTCTTAATCAGTTCGGTTTTATTAAAAAAGGTGTCCCATATTTAAATGTCTAGAAACATTATTTATGATTTTTCACTAAACATTTTTTGAAAATAATAATCGGGATTGAAATGGTCGATTTTTTTGTGGTTTTCCTAATATCTTTTAATCTCTGTTTAATATCAGATCGTTTTACCTCAAAAAAAGTCGCCCATTTAAATGCTTAGAAATTGCTTTCAGGATTTTCCCCTAAATATCTCCTTAATGGAATAATCGGGGTTGGAGTGATTAAAAACGGCTAATATGGTATTTTGAGATTTTCTTAATATTTCTTAATCCCGATTAAATGTCAGATCGGTTTTCCTCAGAAAAGTTTTCTCATATAAATGCCCAGAAACCTTTTACTGAAATATCTCTTATAAGGGAATAATAGTCGGGTGACCGAAAAGGGCTAAAATGCTTTTTGCGGTTTTCACCCGAAAAAATAACTAATTTGTTTTACTCAAAAATGGTTTCCCATATAAAAGCCTAAAAACGAAATTTAGATTTTTTTAATGAATAATCGGAGTAGAAAAAAGATATAAAAAAAACCGACTCCATTTTTTTTTATAAGTGCAGTAGCCATGCCATGGTGATACTTAGAACGGGCTATCATAATCGAATACAAAATTTTGTGTGTTTGCTGTTGACCGTCGAGGAGTACCCTCGTCAGGAGCCAACCCGGGTACAGAAGCCATATGGTGAACATGGTGAAAATTAGAATGGGCTATCATAACCGAATAAATATACAAAATGTTGTGTCTGTACTGTTGACCGTTGAGGAGTCCCCTCATCGGGAGCCAACCCAGGTTGTAGAATCAGGTCATATTTACCATAAAAAAATTCATTGACATCGGAAATGAACCAACATGTAAATTTTCAACTTCATATGAAAATATTTGAGGAGTTTCATTAATTCCTCCTAGATCCCATCATCAGAACAGGATTTTGATAAAAATTGGACCAATCTGTAAGTATATCCTTTCAAATAAAATTCAAATCGGTTCATAAATGGCTGAGTTCGAAGGTAAAAAACATTAAAGAAAAGATACAACCGAATTAATAACCTCCTCCTTTTTTTGAAGTCGGTTGAAAACAATAAATTAAGCTAGAAAATTCAATTTAGAGATATATTCGGTTTTTAAAATGAAGTAATAGGGTATTAAGAGGTTCTTAGAAATTCTACCTAAAAGGGTAAAAAGCAAATACTATATCTCTATAAGCGCTTAAGCTCTACAAGTTAGCAAGGAAAATATTTTTTTTTTAAATAATAAGATACGTATATATATGGCCCTTTTCAAAATTAACCCTGGAAAAGAATAATCGGGGATTGAAAAGGGCCAAATACGAAATGTGATTTTACGGTTTTCGTATTATCTCTTAAGACCTACGAGATATCAGATCGGTGTTAGTTATAAAAGTTTCCTTACACAAATGCCAAAAAAATGTATTCAAAACTTTTTCCTAAAGAACTCCTAAAGGCAGTAATCGGAAAAAGGAGAAATTATATAAATTGAGGCCAGAAAAAAATATATTAAGGAGGACACTCGGATTTTAAAATTAAGTAATATGTATTTAATAAACATTAAAACTCAAACCCTAAACCGGTAAAAATTGGATAAACGATATGCCAATAACCAATGAGGCTAAAAATGTGAAATTCCGGGAAAATATTCTAATTTTTAAATAATGAGGTATGTATTTAGCGGTTATTTGAAATGCAACCCACGGGAAGGATAAATAATCATAAGATTAAAAAGGATAAAATGTAAAATTTAATTTTACAAAGTTGTTAATATTTTTTAACCCATTGATCGTTTTTTTAGAAGCCCAATTATAAAAACGGTTTTAATTAAAATTTCCCCATATAAATGCCTAGTAGTTATTTTCAGAATTTTTCCTCAACAAATTCGAAAGAGAAATCGGTAAAATAGGAAAATATATACCTACTTTAATTTATGAAAATGAGGAACAACTCTAATTTTAAAATATTGCGAAACGTATTTGGTGGCTAATCAAAATTTTACTCTAGGGGAATAATTGGGCGCTATAGAAGGTAAGCATTTATCCTTAAAAGCTCTTTAAAGGGTGATGAAGATCACTTCTGCTGTAAATATTTTTTGGAAGAATTATACAATTTATATTCAGGATTTTTTCTTAAAAAAAAATCTCACGAGTTAACCCATTCCCCTCTTCTCTTAACACAATGAAATGTAAAGAAATAATTAACCATAAGTTTACAATCCTTTCTCCTTCTGCTCGTAGGATGAAGAGAATTTTGTTGGCCCTCATCTACATGTTGACGATGATAAGCACTTTAAGAAAAAGATATTTTGGATTAGCACATAGGCATATGGTACATTTTTAGGGTTCCGAAGGAAAATATTATACTAGTGGCGAAAGCGAACGTAGCCACGGGCAGAAGCTAGTCTCATATAAACACAAAACATACTAATGCATAGATTTTAATTTTCAGGCTTACAAATAGCTGAAAATCCAGGATGATGATGATAAAATAAACAATCTATTAACTGAATTTTGTAGTTTTTATTGAACGTTTAACTCTTAAACATTAGAGGATCCGCAGAAAGTGAGGGTAATTATGGGTATTTATTTGCCCTAATGGCCGTCTCATTACGTAAAGGGCCGTAATAGAGGTTCCGAGGTAATGTAATAAGGATAATAGTGATGGGTAAATAAGGATACGATAAGAGTTGTATATGTAAGTACATATGTAATAATGGTTTAGGTACCTAGGTATAATAACGAAGAGCACATTTTTGTACAGTAAGAAAGTATCTTCAATAAACCGAGCTTATACGAACACTGCCCTTATTTAAAGATATGTTTCATAGGATTTAAATAGACTAATAAAAAAAAAAAATAATCTACAAAAATCAAAAAGAAATATTTTTTTTGGATTTACATTCTGGTGGATTACGGAATTTCAATTACAGGAGATTATTCTACAAAAGGAAATGAGTTGAAAATCATCTACGGTTTTTTTTTGGTTTAGGCCTTAGTTATCAAGAAAAAACAGTATTGGGAAGTTAAACATAAACAATACTTTTCCTCAGTAACAAAGACCTATGCCAAAAAAAATGAGGATTATTTTCTACAGTTTTTTTCATACAGAATAACTGTTCCATGGGAATCAAATATCCCAAAAGACCACGAGTACAAATTAAATAAATACCATGACCTCGCAAATGCCGTCACCTGGAACGGCTTCACTGTTCACCTTCACGCGGTGGAAGTAGGCGCTCGTGGCCTGCCAGCTAAATCTTTGTTTCACCTTTTTAAAGATCTTTGTCTCTCCAGGAAAATAATCAACTCCTTTCTAGAAAAAATATCTAAAACCGCGATTTCTGCATCTCAAATTCTATGGCTTCAAAGGGGGAGTGAATGGGTGGTAAGGTGAACGCTCACATGTGGCAAGACAGCTGTCCTAAACCTACCACCGCCGGTCGTAAGTCCGGAATCCACCCTTCACCTCCCAGAAGTGTAATAATTATTTATGATGGGCCCGATTTTTGGTCGGTGAATTCCATGGCAGCTCCGTTTGTATTTTATTTTTATTTTATTTTATTTATCACATTATTAATAATATTTCAATTTCACAAAAATACTCTGCACCTTCATCTCTATTAGACTTTAAGATGTTCTTCTTCATGTTACTTTTCCGATGTGAATAGTAACAAAAGTAATTTTCAAAACTACTGTGTCTATATTTGCTTGATTGTATAAATCGAATGTTAGATATGAGAGTTACGACGATTATTTTTATGAAACCTTCCAACGTATTTTATTTATGATCCAAAATCCAGCGCCGAAAAGTCACGTAATTTTATGTCAAAAATAGTTAACATGTTTGTATTTGTGTTGACAATCTGAGTGACTTGGCAACTTGTGACATGTTCTCGTTCCCAAAAAATAAGAACCCATTTCGCTGTCATCGATTTTCGTCCCCAAAAAAGGCTGTCGAAAGATATGAAAAACATGTTCCCAAGAAGGACCAGAATAAATGGTATTAAAATTGATTTATACATAAGGAAAACTTTATTAACTCTCACGGAGAATATTTTGATTGAACAATTAGTAGATTTTTGGTCATTCATGTTATTTTTTCTTATTCATTCCGGAAACTTTCAGCGTGGCTCATAAAGAGGTAAAGTTTGTGACGTTGTAGGAAGTAATCTCTGGATCTACTTAACCGATTTTGAAAATTCTTTTACCAATAGAGAGCCACGTTATTTGTGAGTGTCATGGCTATATATTAATCCGAAAAAAGAAAAGACTTTTCCTTGGTAGTCGGATTTCCAAAGTAAGTTCTAAAAAACGGTCGAACGAAAAGGTTTCTAACTAACGCTGCCTTAGCGATGATAGATATATGATTAAGTTCTAGAGAAAAGTTGTAGAGCTTGATAATGCCTACAAAAAATTCAGCGACAGCATATGTCTAACTTTTATATTAAGGTCACAAAAAGTAGTTTTTCAAATTTAAAAAATAATTTAAATCGTTAGGTCATGTTTATTGGTCATATTATCAACAATTATGAATTATTATCAAAATAAGTAAATTTATCGTCCCAAATGTTTAAAACAAAAGACTTTTCTCTTTTACTGCATATAATTTCACTTTTACTGCATAAATGGTTAAAGAGATAAGACACTGACAAATAAGACACTCACAAGAAGACACTCACAAATAACGGTAATATAGTGAAATTGGCATGCAAATACATACATACATATGACGTAAAAATATAACCCTTCTTTTGGCAGTCAGGAAATAAATCATAGAACTCAGTACTAACCAAACCATACTCATAATTTCATCACAAGTAAAAAGTTTTACTACCCAACGAAGTGGGCACGGGTCAGCTAGTATAATAATAATAATATTCAGATGAAACAGTCCTTGGTTACTTTCCGGGAAATTGTTGGGGTGACAACCGATTTAATTTATTTGTTTCGCAATTTTGTTACAATCGTCAACCTAACCAGTCCTGATCTTGGTCGTAATACTGATCTGGATCGGAATCGCTGACATCCGGGGGACTAAGTATCTGAGTTAACCGGAGTATAACAGCTAAACACGTGTCATTATGTGATATTGGGAGTTGCTTTCAGATCTGGCATTGCGCTCTTTACGCTGATAATCTGAATATCTACTCAGTGGTCAAAAGTGTATATCAGAGTTCATACTCTTATAAGCGGACCTGAATCACCTTTCACAGTAATGCCATAAAGTTTCATTTACTCAAAACAGGATACGGTACAATATTGAATATGAATTGGGCAGAGAGATTAGAGGTAAGAAGAGCGCAATGCGGAATTTTGTAATAATTTTTGATAGCGAACTTTTGTTTTGACAAGTACACTGCATATAATGCGGATAAAGCATAAGAGCACTGAGATTAGTTCGTGCAAATGTATGAGAACATGCAAGCCTTTTGGTAATGTTGATGTGTTCAAAGTCTAAGTGCAAAGTATATTGGAGTTTGAATAGTGGAAATGCTCGCCGGAATATAAAATATATTCAGAAAGGATTAAGCGTACACATTAGATATTCGTCAGGCAGCAAAATTTTCAAACTGCAAAGGCTCGAGGTTAAACGGGCATTGTCGGATATAACCCTCTTACCCGATATCCTGTCTAATAATTCAAAAGTCCATAATTTTTGAGCAGCACGTTGAAAAAACCGACGTGATAATTATATACGGAATACCGATCTTCCTCACTAAAATATTGCCCAAACAAGAATACGGTACCGACCAGACGTGTCGCCATGCTCGATAATACCATATATGGGGCATTATTTTAACTTTACTGTAGTACAGAGGGATGCCAGATGCTTTGAATGCGGCGATGCCATTCATTACCGCAATATCGTATCGCCTTCAAAACCGTAAAAGTAGTGTGAAGCACCATTGTGATAAATCAGTATTCCCAGGCAATTTTATTAGGTTGTTATATACAGTACTATTTATGCAAGTGTGTGGTATCAGTACCGTAATATCGTATCGACATGCAAACCGTGAAATAATCCCGCCATTATCAGTCCTTCCGGGGGAATTCATCGTCATTGATCCAACCAGCTAACTAAGATGACCATGCTGGAATATTTTCAATATCGATACAAAAAAATACATTATTTGCGTTCGATGGATTATAACATCAAGCTTTAAAACGACAGGCGCACCATATTTTAATGCGTGAAAAAATACAGTCATACATACATTCGTAACCTTTTTATTGTTATGAGTAAGCTGACTGCCACCTACAGTTGTGTTTTGTGGCGCGAAAATCTAACAGTTTCATTTTATTGTATAGGAAATACTTACTGGCAACGACACCTTTAATTCACCTTGCAGTGACGTCATTAATAATGGAGTTTCGACATGTGCAAATGTTGAGATCCAGTACAATGGTATTACTGTCATACCATTGCATAGAATTGTGCCATGTCTAATCGAAAAATTAAATATAAGTGTCTGTCCGGCGTAAATGAGCGGTAACATATATATGTAACATATATACTCAATCGGGCTAGCATTTCACGTTGCAACATTGTGACTGTTGAAAGTGCTCGCTCAGTGTATACGTTTCAATGTTTCCGCGCGAGTGAGTCGTAATCCCTTAGTATTCAGTATTACGAAACGAATCAGGTGAAAACCCCTTGAAAATCCCTCGAAACGGATTATTACAAGGTATAATGCCTCATATTATATGGACATCGATATTTTTCTTTTTAAAACAACCGAATTTATAAGAAATTATAAATTTGGTTTTACCCAAAATTTCCAGATTACCCCGACAAGTTGCCGTTTGAGCAGCATAGCTCGCCAACCGGCTAGTTCACAACCGCCCAGGGTTGCCCGAGGTATTCCCCTGGGGCACAACAGATCTCAACTATCCGAACTGCAGGACACAGGCACAGGCAGGGTTCACTTTGACTCTTTCGGGATAGCCCCTCTTCGAGGAGGCTGTCGGATGGAAGTTGAACCGGAGATTGGACCGGACGTCTCAGCGTAATATATGTTATTCATTCCGAATCTATACGGCCCTGTTTTGTCCCTTTTGTACGCTTTGGGAGCTAATGGACCCTTGCTCAGTTGGCCACGAAGACCCATTTGTTCAGGGTCTATCTATACAAATCATACGTAAAGTTAAGCATATATTTTTTTGTATAATCATAATGAAACGTTAGAAAATATTAGAATATACAAAAAAAAAAAATTTATACAAAAAAATGTAAAATACAAGTTGTAAATATATGAGAATATACAAGAAAAATGTATAGAGATATCTTAAGTATTACAATGAAAATCATTAAAACCTTAGTCATCAAGCATTTTAGTCCTGTACGTAGAACGTAGCATGCTTCTTGTTGGATAGTGGTGACGCACACCATTCACTTTAAAATCGGCCAAATTTCTGCGAACGTACAACGATACTTCTATTATATAAATGGACGACAGAGTCATTATGCAGAGATCTCTAAACAGAGGCATTGCAGGCGTATCGAGCGGCACACGCGCTATTGTGAGGACAGCACGGTTCTGCATATTAAATACGAATGTCCATGTCCATGTGAATACTAATACCAATGTCTGTAACTATAATCGCACCCGTACACAGGTTTATGAATTGTTAAAACCCATTAGCCCTGACGCAATTGTGTCAAACGAATGTGTATATATGTACAACCGGCGGCGTAACTAAGCCGGTGCAGCCGATGCGGCGCACCGGGGCTCACAGTAGTTTGGGGCTCAAAATGGAATTTCAGTCTACAACCGACGTTCAATACAACTCTGCTGAAGCTAAGGAAGCCGATGAAATGGATCTCAAAACTAATCGATGTTTTTGCAGAGTGCAAATCTAGAAGAAAACCACTCTAGAAATGTATTCATGTAGATATGAAAAAATTGATACATTTATAATAATATTAGGTGTGTATATTTAGTCTTTCACACTTGGCAATTCTACTCAAAATAAAGTAGTTAAAACTGACATTGTTGCTTTTCTTTTTTACCTACACTCAAATGTGGAGAAATATAATCCAGTAATTAAATTAGCAGTAAAGTGTCGTATTAATATAGGGAAAAAAAGAAAATTTACCCGCAACTCTGTTTTTATGCGATTTCGTGTCCCGCTGAATTTCTAAAGAAGTTTTTGAACCACAAATAAAACGCCGATTTATAATGTAGCTACAATATAACTATGTAATGTAGCTAGGTGTACAATAATTACATTCTATATGTCATTATGAACTATTTCATCAACTATTTCATCTAACTATTTCATTTAACTGTCATCTAACTATTTCAATTTATGCAAGAAATTTCATATCCTCCCCTTAATTAAGCGGCGTGAAACCGCGGACTTAACCTTTTTGCTGAAAATCACCTCCAATAATATTAACTGTCCGGACTTACTAAATAAAATGAATCTCCGTGTTCCTTCCAAACTCGATAGATTTAACCCTGCTCTTCATGTTCCTCATGCTGGTACCAACTATAGGCAAAATGCATTTGTGTGGCGAACAAGTGACAATTTCAATGATTTGATTAAACGCTTTGACTTTGATCTATTCTGTACGAGTATTAACTCGAGCTAGGGAGCGGCTGAACAGTGAATTCTTTAGCACTAATTGTTGAATAATTTTTGATGTATTTTTAATCGATAACTTTAATTGAAAGGTCACATATGTTTCTACAACGTTACAAGTGAAAACCTTTAATTGGCTCTCTGTTATCCTACTCCGTCTTTTTGTTAAATTATAATTAGCTGTTGAATTTCCTAAAAATAAATAAATAAATAAATCAATAAATAATTAAGTCGGGGAGGGGCCTTTTGTTTAATTTTGCACCGGGGCCCATTTTTTTTGTTATGCCACTGTATACAACTATAATATATAGGAATAATTCAACTCAACTGATCCTGTCTTCACGGGACCCATAGTTTACACGATATTACACTGCGGTTGTCACATCGAGTAAAGCCACTAGTGATGTCACATAACCTATATATTATTAATAATCTACCAGATACAACAGCAACCGAGCCACCACACTGCAACCACTAAACAGCTTGTAAAGTAGCAAATACACGACCAGACGACAACCGCAACGTCTTATGCCGTATTGTACCTAGCATGTTATGACTTTATATTATCCTCGTAGAACGAACGCTTTGACCGTTAAGAGGATAAACAGAATGCTTTGTATATAGAAACAGGCGAACTGGCTTTAACTGAGTTAAGAATATATTCAAATCGATTTTTAAGCAACGGCTAACTGCTCTGTTAAAGAAATATTGGGAGTTGTTCAATAAAATATTAACAAATATTTTTTTTAATAGACACAACTAGAGCTGTCGCCTACTGCGGACGAACCCGTCACCTCAGGATTTTTTAACGATATTGATCGTTCTATCTCCCGTGAGGTGAGCTCAGAGGACAAAAACAGTCCACCGTCGAGTTTCGTCACATGCCCGTAATAAGCCAACGCCTTACCGTGAGCCAGGTAAGTCACCCAGCGGGCCGAGACTCGCGCCCTTACTACCTGTTGCCATCAGATTCTTCTAGTCTCTCGACTGGTTATATGTTCGAGGTCGCATGCGCGGTCCTATCCCTTATGGAGCGGTGATTCGGTATCAACCAACTCTATCGCGGACCACAGCATCCTTTGCCCGGCTTATTCATCCGGGATCGGGTGGTCGAATGGTCGTTTCAAGAGCAGTTGCCATAAGGTTAACAACCACCCCTATTATATAGGAAACATTACTGTTCCCAGACTCCCCCGGCTGTTAGTTTCGGTAACAAAGAGGAGAACCGGTGTCACCGTGGCTACGGACGCTACGTAGCTGGTATGCATGTCAAACTCATAAACCTTCATTCGTTCACTCAGTAAGTATGGTTCGTTTCAGGAATTGATTGTCCGAATTACCTCGTGCACGCACAAGGGCAGCAATCTGCTTGCAGCTATATTTCTGATAAAAACGCAGAGCACACTTGAGTCGACTGACCTAACCAACGACTGTAAATAAATTAGTCGGAATATTGAGTAAACACTTTACGCGACAATTAAATACATTACAACCGACGTACAACATTTTTTGCATAGCTTACACGTGGACTTTAAAACCGACTTCAAAAAAACAGAGAAGGTTATCATTTCGGTTGTATTTTTTAATTTTTATTTGTTACCTCAAAACTCCGTCATTATGAACCGATTTGGAAAATTCTTCTTTTATTTGAAAGCATGGATATACTCCCAGATGGGTCACATTTGAATAAAATTCTTTTCTGATGATGGGATACATAAGGAAATAAGGGAACTCCTCAAATATTATCATACGAAGTTGAAAATTTACATGTTAATTCAGTTCCGATGAAAATGCATTTTTTATAGCGAGCATGACCTGATTTTACACCCAAGATTGGCTCCCGATGAGGGGACTCCTCAACGGTCAACAGTACATACACGAATTTTTATACACGCATTTAGTTACTATAGACCGTTCTAAGTTTTACCATGACACGGCTGCTGCGCCCATTGCAGGGTTCGCTCCCGACGGGGGGACTCCTCAACTGTCAACAGCACAGACACGAAATTTTGTATATGCATTTAATCACGACAGCCCGTTTTAAGTTTCCCCACGACAGGAATGCGCCATCCAGGGTTGGCTTCCAACAAGGAAACTCGTCTACGGTCATTCTCGAACGTCTACGATCATGTTTCGAACATTCTCCCGCCTTAATGTTACTATTGTGATCCCTGCTTGTTCCGCTGAAGTTCTTGAGAACTATTTCCGCAACATGTTCGGGGCAATGCTCCCAAATGAATAAGCCGATTTAAAATATAGCTACAATACAATATGTAATGTAGCTAGGTATACAGTAATTACATTATATATGGTATAATGAATATAAGTAAGTAGGGAGAGTGGCCTTTTGTTTAGTTTTTCACTAGGGACCATTTTTTTAAGTTAAGCCACTGCTCAAGATCCTTTTTTACAAGCTTTTATTTACCTTGCAATGTATGTTAGCATGTATGTTTGTTTAGGTCAAATCTTGCAAGCTGAATTAAAAACACTTCCTCTTATCCTATGAGGTTGAAATTTTACACGTTGGTTAAGTTCAAATGACAATGCATTTTTATTGCAGCATGACCTGATTCTACAGACAGAATTGGCTGATCCCGACGAAGATACTCTTCCACGGTCAACAGCAGAAACACGAAATTTTGTATACGCTTATGATAGCCCGTTCTAAGTTTCACCATGACATGACCTGACATGGAGTAGGTTTTTTTTCTCTCCTAAAATTTTGTATAATATTTCAATGGACAAATCCCGGTGTATATTTCAAAGTTTGTACATATACAAGAAAAAAATATGCATTTTGATTTTGTTTTATAGTGAACTCGCATAAGGGTGCATTCGGGGAAAGCTCCCGGCCGTGAAAGTTTAAAAGCGTGAATCATGCAGTGCCATTTTATTACCCGCCCACCAACCGATGGGGAAAGTATGTATTGTGAGCCCGCTAAACATTTTTGAAGACGAGATGAAGACGGAAATATCCTTTTTAAACCAACCTGAGACGCCTAAGACCATTTCCAGATTGAAGTCTGGCTGTGTGTCTGTCTGTCTGTGTGTGTATGTGTGTGTGTGTGTGTGTGTGTGTGTGTGTGTGTGTATTCCTCCACGTTAGCGCTCAAATGCTTAATCATATTGAGCTGAAATTTGGCAAGCAGGCATAGCAAGAGTTAACATGATTGTGGTTGAAATCCGTCTACCAGGGGGCGCACTAGTCATATTTTAATATCGAAATATTAGACTTAGATACTTACAACTTGGTACACACATGCCTTGTTAGTCCAAAATCACATTGTGAAATGTTGGCTGGAATACCTCATTTACAAGCTACACTAATAATATTTTAATTCCGACACACATTTCAATTATATATTAATGCCATAAATTGGCGCTTGACCCAACCTCGTTCTTATCCGAGAAACGAAGCACGCCGCTCGAGGTGGTCGCAATAGAACACAATTGGGTTCGTCCGCCGGCTGAGAGAGGGTGGACTCCAGCGCGACTTGGCGGGAAAGTTAGGGTGACACATCCAATTTTTTTTAAATTCTTTCAATTTCTTTTGTTGTTAGAGAATATTTGGAGGAAATAAGAAATGCCAGATTCGCTTGTGGTTTATTTGATTAACATACCATTTAGTATATTAAATTACTGACTGGCTTCAATAAGAGCCCTGCTAGATAGCCTGTGCAGTCGAATGGCGCGGCGCGGCGCGGTTATATTATTCAGCTGAGGAAATCTTATTTCATCTCTCTCCTTTCTGCGCGGCAACTCGAGCGCGAAGACGAAGGTTTTTTCCGCGCCACTCAAGAGTCCCGTGAAAAGTTATCAAGGTTTTCTTGTTCATAACTCAATATTCCGTCGGAAAGTGCTCGTGCCGCCGCTCGCGCCGCGGCCGTCCGCGCCGCCGACTAAACAATAAAGCACAGCGACTCCCCTCTACATTTCAACTTGCATACTGTCTCTGAGCGTAATTTAATTATCGCTTTCAACTTGTAATATCCACCGAGCTTCAAATGGAATCAAATCAAATGTTTACGGCACTAAAAAAAAACATATCATATTATAGAACATTTCAGTAGTTGCCTGGAAAAGATAGATGCATTGCTAATTTCTGGCCCTCGAAAGACTTGGATCTATGACAACTATCTAACTTCACATTTATCATGGCCCTTTCTTATTTACGATTTCACCAAAACTCAACTGTCTCGTCTGGATGCACTGGTGACAGCTAGTTTAAAATCCTGGTTGTCCTTAGCCAAACCAGCTGACCCCTCAACTCTCCTCAGGTCCAAACACAATTTTGGGCTAGCTCTAAAACTGCCCTCTCTGCTCTACGCCAACTCCAGAATAACCAAAAATTCGATTCTAAGCAATTCCAAGGATCCGAAGCACGTAATAAGTGGCCGTAGTGAGTCAAATGATCTACAGGCCCGCGTAGACTTCCAAAAAAAGTGCCAGAATGGCACTGGTCTGGGGTATGGCAGTACAACCATGAGCGATGTGGACTTGAAGAAGCCTCTCTTGCGGGGAGATTACGACAGCAATAGTATGCCTCACGCTATTGGCCTTCAATGCCAGAATGATTAGACAACAATTGGAGACTTTTGCGTTCCTCCTCCAATGCACTGGAAAGTAATGTTGTATGACTGGACGCCAGAGATGCTGAAATTTTATTTAAATGCCTTTCAGCATACACTTCCAGACCCCAGTAACCTCGCTCGTTGGAGCTATGCCGAGGATAGTTCATGTCCTCTTTGTAGCAACACCCCTTGCACAGCTAGACATATTCTAGCTGGCTGCAAGGTGGCCCTGGATCAAGGACAGTACACTTATCGCCACGACAAAGTCCTTAGCCTCTCAGTGGCTCGTGCCAACAAGGGTTCCACAGTATCCTCCAAACCCCCAATACAGTTTGTGCGGGATGGCTCTAAAGGCAAAAAACATCTCACTGCAAAACCTTTTACAATAATCCAGATAGCTTCAGATTTGATTATGGAGGTCGATTCGGTCTCTAAGCAGTATAAATTCCCTGAAAGTCTCGGATGCACAGCCCTGCGTCCAGATATAACTCTTTACTCTCTATCTTGGAAGATGGTCCTTATCTTAGAATCAACTGTTCCATGGGAATCAAATATCCCAAAAGACCACGAGTACAAATTAAATAAATACCATGACCTTGCAAATGCCGTAACCCGGAACGGCTTCACTGTTCACCTTCACGTGGTGGAAGTAGGCACTCGTGGCCTGCCAGCTAAATCTTTGTTTCACCTTTTTAAAGATCTTGGTCTCTCCAGGAAAATAATCAACTCCTTTCTAGAAAAATTATCTAAAACCGCGATTTCTGCATCTCAAATTCTATGGCTTCGAAGGGGGAGTGAATGGATGGTAAGGTGAATGCTCACATGTTGCAAGACAGCTGTCCTAAACCTACCACAGCCGGTCGTTAGTCCGGAATCCACCCTTCACCTCCCAGAAGTGTAATAATTATATATGATTGGCCCGATTTTTGGTCGGAGAATTCCATGGCATCTCCGTTTGTATTTTATATAAAACATTGCTATCAGATAGGAATCTGACCGTATATCAAGGCGACACTTCCCTTACGGGAATCCCAACCAAGGGCTGTTTACAAGGTGGAGTCATCTCTCCCCTCTTGAGGAGCATCGTTGTAGACGAACTCATAACAGATCTACACGTCCAAGGCTTCTCTGTCTACTGCTACGCTGATGACGTAGCCATAGTGGTGATAGGAAACTTCCTATCAATACTCACGGAGCTCATGGACATAGCACTTAAGACTACCTAATATTGGCGCCAGGCCAAAGAGCTGTCTGCTAATCCAAGCATGACCAAGGTCATAATTTTTACCAGAAAATAGAAACCCGAACCCGTTGAGTGTCTCAAGCTCTGGTATAAGGAGATAGAATACGCAGCAGTAGTTAAATACCTTAGAGCTTATCTAAACCCTAAGCTTAATTGGAAGCACCACTTCGAGCGCAAGAGAACAAGCTTCTATGCCTCTTTGTGAACTTGCAAGTCATGGGGAAAACATGGGGGTTCAAACCTAGGGTCGTAGGATTTGTTAAGGCAGCTCACCCATACGAAAATAAAACTAACTAGCGAAAGGAATTTTCAAACCTTTCGCTAGTTCTTAAAAAAAATCTATGAAACTACGAATGTTCCATCGCGATAAAATAGTTTGTAATTAAAATATAGTTATTTTTTGACATATTAAAATAAAATTACCTAATAAAAGCCATACAAAAATGATCGGTATTATTGTCTGTGTATGGCAGAACCCTTTTCATATAGTTTATATTTTGGGGGTAAAATTTATTTCTCTCTCTCTCTCTCTCTCTCTATCGCATATTTTTGTTTCTCTAGTACGTCATGTTATAGTTCTCCGCATTTCTCTGCCTTTATCTCGAAATTAAATTTTATGAAGGTACCATCGAGTATCGAGGGACGTCATTTCGTATCGTTAAACCATTGATTATACTGTATACCAATGGGTAAAACGAAGTGAACTACAGTTAGTGAAAGTTCCATTTTTATAAATGAAATAATACTGCCCCTATCCGTTCGGTTGACTGCGAGTCGGTGGCAAGCGATTTTATAATTTGCACTCGAAAAGTTACATTATTCTGCTTTGTATCGCTAACTTAATGGCTCGCCGGTGTACGAAAATGACAGACGAAAATATAATTTCTGTAATAATTATATAATCCATTGTAAATATAAATTTTAATACTCCTCTGACGAATGGAATTATTAATTTACGTCAATATTGTCACAGCAGCACACAATCAAAACATTAATTACGCTTTATTATACGACTGCCCAACAAAAAAGGAATGTATATGTATGTAATATGTATATGAATGTAATATGTTCAGGGTTTATCTATGTATGATTTTCGTTTCTTTTCCCCCATAACTTCTAAACGCTTAAACCAATTTAGAAATTGTTAGAATCGTTATGTCGTCCCAAATGTCAAAAAATACCTTAAATATCCTAATATTAAGTGAGTTTTTGTCTAAATGTCCAAATGTCCACATGTCAATAGGTTTACTATCGTGTTTAGTGTCAAATGAAAGGTCTGATTTAGTGCATTCCGAACATATATATATATCTATTTGTATGGATAAATACATAAACAAGAAATATTTCATAAAACACCGTAATAAAAATTATTATAAATACATTATAAATAGGATAGAAACGAATTCACCGCGTGAAGTTTGTAGCACCCGAAGTTTCGGTGACGTTGCAGCCGCCGTTGTCCAGGGTAGACTGAAAGAGCTGTAAATCCGTTGTTTTGCGGGTTGGCCATATACCGCTGCCGCCACTGCGTAGGTTATAAGGGTGGTGGGGGGCCGGGCTCGGAGCGCGCGAATTTCGAAAATCCGTCTTGCACACAACACTCACTGTATCCTGTCTTACGTCCTTGCGTTCGGGGTTCGGCGGCGGGAACATTTTAAGAAGAGGGTTCCACGTAGAAGAGAGTATGTAACCGTCGTCTCTTCTTATATCAATGGCTTCCCGGATCATGCGAGGAAAGTAGAACAATTCTTCGTTCCTTGCATATACCTTCATGCCGCTTAAGGTAGGTATATGCTTGCGACTTTATGCGAAGAATGGTACAGTAATTTATCCAGTGGGTCTTTATTTTAGGATCGTCTTTCCTTCGAGAAGCTTGCACATTTTTGTACATGGTTGAACGTTTCTAACCTTTCGCAATTCCAAAATCTCAATATTTTCGTCTTTGCTAAAGCTATTGCTTTACCAATGTCGTCAATCTGTCTTATTGATTTAGTTATAAAGGAGGACTTTGTTTTGTTAACTGTTATTTAAAATTTCTGAAATAACAGCAAAATATTTTATTTTGGTAAATAAACAGGTCGGCTTTTTTTCATAGATTCCATCCTCTTGGACGATTTCTGTAAACTGTGATAATAAAAATAAAGCGTTACCTGGATATCTTTAAATCATCAGTCGAGCTCGTCGCCTGCCGCCTAGATGTTCTTTTTGAAGTGAGCGTCACATCACTCTCGAACTAATAAACAATGAAAACTTTAGAGCATTTTCTCAAGAAGCTGGGTTATAACAAAAATAAATAATCAGGAAAAACCACTTCGAATGCGACCGCTACCCTTGCAAATCGAGGACACACTTAAGTGACACCTTTCTCATGAATAAAATGGTAAAGGCGAAGTAGACGCCTAATCCGAATCAGACACGTTCATAATACTAATATCACATACAGCAATTATTAAGTGAAAACAGCAGAAAAGGTTTCACTTCAACCTTATTAAAGAATAATTGGGCCCATAGCATCAACAGAGAATCTTATTAAATCCAGCAAATCTCATTAAAAACCACTAATCTCCCGGCAATTTAAAAAATCTTCGTCCCTTAATATTATCTCGACAGCAATAAAACAATCTTCGCTCCGCGCTATTTCGCAAATGAAAGCGTTCTTTTATTTTTATTTCACCAGTTTTAGGGGCAGCCTGCTGCTGCAGAGAACAAAGGCTGTCATGTAAAATTAGTCGCGTACAAAGAAACTTGGCGCGTCATTCTGTCAGAAACTTGGGGATATTTGTTGTGCGATAAAATGGCGTTTTTTTTTTGCTGCGTAATATAACATTCATACTCCGCGAAAAAGATAAATTGTTTCGAAAACTCCAGAGGGGTGGAAATGTGCTGTTTATGAAGTAAATCGCTTGTTTTTACTTTGCTGGCCAACCAACGGTGAGGGAAAGTATTGTGAACGCTGTAAAAAATGAGATAAAGACGGTAAAATCCATGTTGACCCCCCCCCCCCCCGAGAGTATATAGACCATTTCCAGATTGAATTATGTCTGGATGTCTGTGTGTGTTTCTGTGTGTGAATTCCTCCACGATGTGAAAAAATACATATTATAAAAATCGCGAAAGGGCATTACTTGTCAGGATTACATCACCCCACTAGGTATACGCTTGTGTTGCGGTATACACTTACATAAATGCCACACACACATACATACATATAAACACTTCATAGTAGGGTTGATTGTTATAGAGTGCCTTAAGACGATAAACCCACTAGTTGTGAAATTTCACATTTAAAAGTTATAACAATTGAGCTCATTAGAATAACTTGAACCACTTGGCTTTTCCATCTCTGGCAATTTTCGAATAGGTGATGCCGGTCAAATAATAAACTAAGATTGCAAGATGATGAATATCCTGAGGTATGGCTATTCCATCTAATAAGATATCGTGTGTTTGACAGGAGGACAATTCTATTAGGATATATTTTTAGTCAATGGCGAAAAAACAAGATTTAAGTGGGTTTAGGTGAAACTCATATCTCCTAAACCTCCTTGCTGCACTGCTTGAGTCTTCGTTAATGTACCTTGTTGTATTATGATAATGAAGAGACTCAAATGTGAAATATGCCTGTGTAAAATATTGACGATTAACTATAATTTATTAATATTTTTTAATATTGTCTATATGATAATTTGTGAAATTATCTAATAATTCCGTTTGTTTATAAATTATTAGTAGGTACTATTGTCCATTTGATAATTTAGGAAATTGTGGAAAATTTTGATTGAAAATAATTTGTAATACCAACGTTCATAACGTATACCTTATAATGTAGGTAGGTACATATATACATATTGTGATAATTTTCGATTTGATAAATGTGTTGGTTTAATAAATAGCTGGAATAGTTAATAAATAGTATAATAAATAGTTATAACTAGTAATCGATATCTGTTGTGTAGAGTATAAAGAGAATAGGAGCAAGAAGCGTTTTCTGTACGCCCGATGTTCTATGCATTATTTATTATCATTCATCTCGAATTTAACAACGGCTGTCCAAGAAAGTCGTCCTCGTCAAACGAGGACGACTTTTATAATCAGTAGATTTCATAATCAACGTATGTAATCTCAGCTATCTAAAGTATTGTCTACTGTCTGAAAAACTACGTATATGGTTTTGAAGACAATAAACGTGATTTGATTTGATCATATTGTGTTGCTGTTGAATTTCTGCTGCTGTTATTGGCGAGTCATTGGATCACTCATATTAATCTAGTAATAATTTTGCAGGTAATGCTCCTGCTGTGCGTCTAAAACGATGCTGTCTGCAGTAATGTAATCGATGCCCGTCAGCTGCAAAACTATTTTTTTGCTTAAATTTCTCGAAGGTTACCTCCGCTATAAAATGAGATCTCGGTCGCATATGGGGCGCAAGCGTGCCCTAGAACTTCAAGGCCTAATTCAATGCGGCGATGCCGGTTTATCAATAAGGCGATCTCTTTATTTCACCGGAGAAACGGGCGAGCGACGGTTGGGGCTGGCAATGGAATGGAGGGGCGTAGGGGCACCTTTTGCACGCACCGTGTGGACCACATAATTATGCCACATAATGGAGCGGGCGGGCGGCAAAAAGAAACCTAACAAAGCGCCACGCGCTCGGCTTAAGTGTGCGCCCGCCACATGTCGGCACTCCGACGCCACATTACAAACGCTAAGTCTAACCCACCATTATTTTTTTATCATCTTGTCGAAAATAACGTTATTTTCGAGACTGTAATGGCCTTATATTATCCAATTTAGAAAAGTAAGTGGATGTTGTAAGTAACATATATCACCAACTAATCTGCAACGGAAATAATATTTTTAATTACATACATGTCGCAAACTGTAAGTGTAATAAACCAAATAAAACACACAGCAATTATGAAACAAAGCAAGTTAATTTTAATAAAATTTATTTATAAATTTGAAAAATAAGTACAAATTGTAAAGTAATTTAATACCGGAGGCCTACTTAACAGAGGAGGCCGCCGATTCCACATCTAAAACTTACCGCAGCAGACGCGCACCAGCGCAATTCTGGGACGTCTAGTGAGTCGTAGGGCCAGCTCTGGAAAAGAAGCAGCAAACAAGAAGAAGTAAGCACCAAGCGCAGCAGAAAAGCATCAGCACCGCGTCAGAGTCGCCGCGGTCATCGAACGTCACGAGGTGTCAGTTCCGGATTATCATATAGGCCAAGTACAGTGTCGTAACTAAGCCGGTGCAGCTGGTGCGGTGCACCGGGGCCCACAGTAGTTCGGGGGGGGGGGGGGGCGGGGGCAAAATGGACGAAACCACAATTGTGACACATGCAACAAAATACAAAAACAATTTTGATGCGACCTTTCGAAGTAACGCATTGCAATTATTACTCTGTGTCAAATCCATAACAAGTGAAATTGAAAAACTTGCAACTCTGAGATTGCTGAATCAGTTATTATAAAAGACAATGCTATGAGAGCCAGTTTTGCTGAAGTTTATTCGTTTCTAATATTAATTCTTACTATTCCCGTCGCCTGTCATCAGCTGAACGTTCGTTTTCGATTCCGCAACATGTTCGAGGCAATGCCTCCAAATGAATACGCCGATTTATAATGTAGCTGCAATATAAATATGTAATGTAGCTAGGTATACAGAATTACTTTATATATGCCATAATGAAGGTAAGTAGGGGGAGGGGCCTTTTGTTAAATTTTGCACCGGGGCCCGTTTTTTGTATTTACGCCACTGGCCAAGTAGGCACCGGCCTATGGGCCTCACAACTTTTAGTAGCTAAGCGACAAGGGATCATTAAAATATATATTTTTAAAAAAAAAATCTAATAGAAAAAATCATTGAATTGAAATTCTATGGAGAAAATGCTTAATAAACTAGTTGATCCGACTAATAGTATTATTGTTATAAATTATCGGCAGTTAAGCGCTGGCAGACTGTGCGATCGTAGCTGTTTCATGATTACGAACGTTACTGGAGATGACTCATGATTCCGAATTGAAAACTGCTCAGAAAATTTCACCGTTCATTGATGACACAAGAACGATTGAATTCACTTGCTATTGTGGCCACTGAGTTCGACATAATGGAAAAGGTGAAATTAAAATATGCCCTGAAAGTTTCGCACAGTAAAAAATAAGGACAGTGGGTATTTAAAGTTTTATCAGTTTATACAGTTTTATATAAGTATAATGTTTCTTTAATAATATTACAATATATTGTTTATCAATGTTTAAGAAAATTGGTTTATCAACAATTTATTGTTCAAACCTATTCTTATACAATGTGCTAAATGCAAAGTGAGCCATGAGATTGTGTCAACCTAAGGGACCTACATGGTACTGCGAGATGCGAACCGGCGACCGCTCACTCATGCAGCCATGAACGAACTGATAATCAATGCTGACATAGCTGTCACCTTTACAGATGGTCTTCCATATTTTTAAATTATCAATCACCCTTTTATTGGCTTATTTTTCACGAAAGCTGGCCTGCAGCTATTGCCTTTACAATGACAATTTAAGAAATGGTATTTTTTGCGACCTTTTCTGACTGCCCATTTAGTATTAGGATGCAATTTTTAACGGTTTTTTAACTGGTTAACTTTCACATAAATTAATTCGCCATCTAGACCATGTTTCAATATCATAAAAGATGTTTATTTGGAAAATACATAAAACTATTTGTTATCTATAAAGTGACAAGGAAAATATGAACGAACAAACAAACGAATTTAAGATATATTTACACTTTCAGTGACATTTGGTAATTGCAAAATGACTAAAGAAATGTTCAATGATTCAAAACCAAAAACCTCTTAATAAAATACATTTCAAGCTATTTTTCAAAACATAGAATCTAACGGAACAATCATGGTAGTACGATTATTATATGGGAGCTTGTATATATATGTATATAGCCGATTCTAAATATTTTTGTCAGTGATTAAAAAACTTTAATCAAATAAAATATGAATTAAATAGACGAAGCTTTGCCTAGTTCCTAACAACTTTTGTGCCAATTTTGAAAAATCGATTTTCGACTTATTCTATAAAATGTTCCGAATTTTCTGCCACGTGTGTTGGCTTACCGTGTGAAGTCGACCGTATGGTAAAGCGGTTAGAGTTTGAAACTGTGCCCTTCAGTCGTCTACCTCATCCAAAATAGAAGGAACGAACAGCCGCTCGCCATGTATGACGTAGAGCCGCCAGTATACTCGCATGTGCTTATGTAGATTATACAATACAGGCTGAAACTAGTCTGCATTACACGGGTTTCTTTGTCATCATAAGATATATTATACACCTACTGCAAAATAAATTCTAAGTATATTTATGTATCTTGTGATATAGCTAAAGTATTTGACACAAATATACAATTAAATATGACTATGACGTATGAAGTATGCTTGTGAGACATGGACACTGACTGCTGGGATGATCTACAAGCTTAAGGTGGTGCAGCGTAACATGGAGCGAGTCATGCTTGGCATATCGTTGCGCGATCGAGTCCGAAACGAGCTCATCAGACAGCGCACGAAGGTGGTCGATGTGGGTCAAAGAGTGGCCAAGCTGAAGTGGGCTTGGGCCGGCCATGTGGCCCGACAACACGACGAACGGTGGAGCAAGCGCGTTTTGGAGTGGAGACCCCGGCTAGGCAGAAGAAGTGTGGGCAGACCACCGGACCGATGGTCAGATGACATAGCTGGACCAGTCTGGATGAGGGAAACGGACAACCGATCCGGGTGGAGAGTGATTGGAGAGGCGTATGCCCAACGGTGGGCGAATACGCGCTGATGAAGAAGAAGAAGAATACAATTAAATCATAATTGGCATATTGTTGCAATCCTGCCGTATTTTATCATAGTTGCGCCAGAAAACTGGCATACTATATTAATATTACTCACGATAATTGCTCGCTATTATTGAGATGCTTCCACTGACGTTCGATTCGATTACTTCTTTTCCTTCTTATGTCGGTAATTTTCGTTCCGGGTCCGGGCGAATTTCCTTCATACCGAGGTGATGATCTACTCCTCCGTACGAATGAGCTCCTTTAGTCAGAGGCCCGATATAAATGATGTATTCTCATGTTTTCTGTTTGTTTGTCTACTTTTCTTTTCCTGTCATCCTGTCCCTACAATGGCATCCTGTCCCTCTTTTCCTATCCCTACAATGGCAATCTCTCCCCTGCTGGAACATGATTACACATTTGATCACTCGGTGCGTGCACTTTTTTTGTTCTGGAGTGTTTCAATAGTTTGAGCTAAAACCCCCTTTGCAGGTTGAAATTAAATTGATCGCTGAAATTATAAATGATTAGATCTAAATTCTAATTAAAAAACCTTAGGTCGATCTCCAATCTATTAAGGACGCTAAGATTCCTTCCAATACGTATTAGCCGATTAAAATCAAATTAAACCTGTTTTGTAATATCATTATTGTACAATAAAAAATATCGTTATTGTACCTTAAAATCCAAATTGGGTTGTTTTCAATCATTACGCTTTCTTTACTTTCCCAGAAAAGAGAGCCCATATATTCCTTAACGGCATATGGAATGGACTCGAGTTTCTAAGGGGTTAGAGAAGATGGTCGTATCCAGATAATGGGCTGTTTTGTTTCCGGTTCGTAATGGTAAAGCCATGTTTCGTTCATAGTTATAAATCGAGCCAAAAAACGGTCAGTATCGTGTTGTAATAAATGCAAAGATCGTTGCGAAATCTTCATTCTAGTTTTTTTCAGCGCGTCCGTAAGAATTCTAGGTACCCAGCGTTCGGATATCGTAATCATACCTAAGCGATCATCTGAAATACTATGCTCTCTACCTTTCGAAATCTTCACTTCTTTAGCAATAAAAGACTTTTCACTTTTTAAACATTTCTTCAATAACTGCCGTCACAGGGTGACCTGGTGAGTGTCATGGTTAGTTAAAGTTCTTCCACGCCTAAATGGAGCACGCCGATGTGCAACCATAGAATAAATAGGAGCATCAACCCATAGTGTATCTCATGAGACTTAAAATACTTGCTCCGTACAAAAAAAATCAAGCAAAGTTATTTAAATGCTGTGCGAAATGTCCTTTTACTTTCCTGTCAAGAAAAGTATTGTGGACCCATTTCTGTGAGTCTGTCTGTGTGTATTCTCCGACGATAGCGCCGAAACGCTTCATTGGATTGAGCTGAAATTTGGCATGCAGGAATTATTTGGTCATGGCATGAGCTGAAAAGATTGTGGTTGAAATCCGTCCACCCTGGGTTGGCTCCCGACGAGGGAACTCCTCAACGGTCAACAGCAGAGACCCACAATTTTGTGTAAGCATTCAATTATAATAACAGCTTCCAAGTTCCACCATGACATGGCTGATGTACCCTGGGTTGGCTTCCGATGAGGCAACTCCACAACGGTCAACAGCAGACACAAAATTCGAAAAGTTGAAAAGTCGAAAAAGTCGGAAAAGTCGAAAAAGTCGAAAAAGTCGAAGTTGAAGTCGATTTCGATTTTCGAGGGTTAAAGGGTGGCGCTAGGTTGGGGGTCCCGGGTTGTGGTAGGATTTATGATATTAATATTCAGATGAATTAAGTTCCTGGCTATTTGACAGGAAAGTCTTGGGTGACACAACCGATTTTTTTTCGTTTTCGCTAACACGCGTCGACAAGATGCAAACGAAAGACTCCCTTAAAAAAAAAGAAAATGAGTTTTTGTTTTTTAGATTATAATAACAACTGTATTGTCTATGCCTGCCAGTTGTTATTTTTATATGGTTTCAAAGAGTTTGTAATTCATTATCACCTTTTTTGTACTCTGCTCTTATAATATTATTATTTTATAAGATTCAGAACTCTGCCCAGTGACTATAAAATGCCGTCCTTCATAAAACAGCAGGTACGACATTTCTAAGGGTTCTCCCTGCCCAATATTATCATCTGGCGGCAGCACGCGTACACGTATCAGCCTTGCATACATATTTAAAACAGTGTACTACGAGTACCCACACAAAAACCTAGCTTCTGTATAATGTAAAGTTATGCGACAGGTAGCACAAATAAATAGTGGTGTCTCATGTTACGTACGAGCGAAATTAATAATAAAAAATAATAATAAAGAAACGTTATTTTAAATTTTTAAAAACGAGCTTATTGCCTTGCGGCAATGTTTATCACCTAACCTATAGCTTAAGTTTATATTATATTTATTACGTTAGCTACGCAAAAGAACAATAAAAATTAAAGTGATATAAAATAAACAAACAGAAAACTAGAAAGAAAAAGATTATTAAAAAAGGAAAACAAAATACTAGAATTGAATGAAGACGCAGAGCAAAGAAAGGAGAGGAATGAAGGAAAGGAAAGCGAAAAGGAGGGAGGAAGAGGAGGGTTGGTAAATTTATGAATTTTAGGATAACATACTCCTTGAGCCTGGCCTTGAACGAGAAGATGCTGAGGGCTGATCTAACATCACTCGGTGAATCATCCCAGAGTCGTGCAGCTTCCACGAAGAAGTACATAAAAAAGTCGCTACTATGACCAGGGATGGATAACAGGTTATCCGTAACAATAATAAAAGTTTATTCATTCAAACAATTTTACTCATATGCGATTCGGTTACGGTAGGCCATAGTAAGATAGACTCTATGTATGGCAATTATTTGTTTATTTGGACGCACATATAGAATGAAAATAAAACATAAAAAACTAATAACCTGTAAAACAGATAACTGAAACAAAATTAAACATAATTATATTTAATAATATCGAAGTAGCATGATCAGATCATAGAATTAAAATTAATATAATATTTCGGTTAGTAGGACAAATAAATAAAAAAAATAATATAAAATGTATTACAACGTATGACAATATATGGCACGGACTTTTAAAATTTTATATTCACAATTGACTACTTGTTTATTTTATTATTTTTTTATTTTTTTAACTTCCATTTTAATCCTATTCTGAACACTTCATTTTATAGACAATTTACTTACTGATTATGTAACATGATTTAAGAATTATTGCTTTTATTTTTATATTTTTACTCTGATTATTATTTGATGCTTTCCAAATTGGACTCCTTGATTATTATTATTATTATTGTTTTTTTTATTTGAAGATTCATACTTTTTTTTTATTTTTGGATTTGGTATTTCTATTTTTGATATTTATAAATGATCTTTTTAATATTTAGACAATGTAATGGTTGATTTTGTATAGTTTATTGACTTTCAGATTTCTAACGTGATTTAATTTTATTTTTGCCAGATATATGATATGTTTAAAATATGAATATTATAAAAAATAGATTTATTAATTGTAAGTTCTTTACCCTTACCGGGTTTTTTGGAATAAATAAACTTTGAACTTTGAACTATAATGTAAAGAAGTTTATTTTGACACATAACTTATTATATTTTGACTACATGTCTCCCAAGTAACTAAGAGTTCCGTAATTTTGAATTTTAACTGAATTTACTTTATATTTCTGTATCATTTTATAGATTCTTTAAGTGTGTTATAATATTGGATCCTATAAAGTTAAAGTGTCTTTGGGCAAAAGAAGTTCGAGTTTTACATACAATGTATTTAGAGGCTGTGGGTTGCTATGTTATTTTCAGTTTTACATTCTATGGTTTTAAAAATAATTAGGTAGAACTGTTTTTGCATATGTCTGCCTAAAGTCTAATAACTTTAGCTCTGCTAATAACTCGTTTAAGAAGTATGTTGAGGGCTCTTTGGCAATAACCCGATGAGGCGCCTTTTTCGCTGTCATAAGTTATTATTATTTCATAATAATTTATATTGTTTATTTTGTTATCTGATAAAATATATATTTAAAGATGAGCATTGCAGACATCTAGCCATCTATAAAGGACTAAATTAACCGAATCTCTCAGATACAGCTTTTTTTAGCAGTGTGAAATTGTCCCAAGGTTTTTTTTATAGTACTAATCAGTTGATTTTTTATAGTAGGTACCTACTGTCTGCTACTCATTCAATGTTTTAACTAAATACTCGTCTGGCAGCATGTCATTCCATAGATCATGCATTTTTGTTATGGTCACTCCTAGAGTTTATAAAAAAAAACAAAACTGTTTACTACTTTATAACGAACGTAGTAATAATTATCATACATTTACAACCCATATCTCCTATAAATACAATTATATTGATTAAATCTAGATTAAATAAACTTTTATTAAAAAACACGTTAAAAAAACTATCGTCAAAAATTCAAATAGCTTATCATAGAAGTTAAGGAATGCTAGGTATCTAGGGTTAAATTAGTTATATTATAGGCAGTAAGACTTTAGGCTCTATCTAGTGCTATAAAGCTTTATTTTTCTTCAAAGAACGACTGAATTTCAGGTACTGACAGCAGCCTCGTCACTTGAAAATAATTAATTAAACTTAGACTTTGAGTTGGAGTAATTATAAAGTTTCTAAAATTTAAGTTTTTCTTGAATCACACCACAAAGCTTATTTGACTTTGCGAAGTGGATGATGAGGGGGGGGGGGAAATGTCACATAAATTGGCCGATGCTGCGTCAAACGAATCTGAATAAAGAGGTCGACAGACATTTCCGTTCTACATTCAGCCAAGAGAAACACAAAATGGCTCCCTTCCGGCCATTGTTCCTTCTCATTTATGCTTGGCAAAAACTTATCAAACGGAATGGGCGTCCCCCTTTTTGTCTTGTTACGGATTAATATGCATTTAGTATGCGAAAATCGATTCTGTATTGTTTTCGAGTTGTTGGTTTCTATTGCAATGAAAAACAGTAAATTATTTTTGTAATCTACATATTCTCTGTTCCATTTTGCGTCGCTGCTAAAATAACCAAGGTTTACCCCAAGTGTCTGAAATGAGGATGATGGTCGAAATAGTGAAATTTACATCAAAACGAAAAAAGTATAATTTCTTGCATGTTAATAAGGGTTTTTTTTTGGTAAAGATGGACTAGGTAGATAACAGATGTAAAATATTTATTCCGTGATAATTCCCTACAAAATATATTATATTACACAGAGAAACACTTCCAGCAGTCTCAATGGTGAAACGGAAAATTTTGTATTAGACACTTAAATCTGTATGCTACGCGTCGATTACGCCGGAAAGGCACGTACAGTCAATTTTTCGATTATTTATTTATTTGATTTAATCAGGAAAACACACAGTATTTAATATTCCAAAATTGTATACATTCTTGTAAATAAAACTGTCACGGATTTTGTGTAAATATTTATCTAAATTCAAGTAATATTTATCGTAATTCAAGTAAAATGTTAGTATTTTGTGCACATTTATACAATTAAAAACTAATAAACACAATTTAAAAAAAGTATCCAACTCGTCGAGAATGAAATATACGATTTAAAGACTTCTAGTAATCATAGTACGAAATTAACCTTTTGCAACCTGGCTATTTTATTTCCAATAAATCGCGAAATTTTATTATTTGACGTTACCCTTACGGACTTTACCTAAGACTTTATATTTTACTACATAAACCCGGCCACGCTCATTCTGATGTGAAGTGAATGAGAAACGCACCGTTGTCAAAGCGCACCGAAGATTTCATCGGTTGTGGGAAGACTTTTGCCGCGCTTATTGGAATGCAATATTGTGTCAAAACTTTTTACTACAAAAATGTGTGCTTATTCGAATACAATGTTGTAACAAAATTTAAACGCAATCGATCGACTACTTTTCGAATTTTGAAAGCTATTTTTTTATATATAAATAGTGGCTGTTTTATTTAGAACTAGCGGACCCGTGCCCACTTCGTTGGGCGGTAAAACTTTTTACCTCTGGTGAAATTATGAGTGTGGTTCGGTTAGTACTGAGTGCTATGATTTATTTCCTGACTGCCAATATAAGGGTTATATTTTTACTGCATATGTATGTATGTATTTGCATGCCAATTTGACTATAATACCGTTATTTGTGAGTGTCTTCTTGTGAGTGTCTTATTTGTGAGCGTATTATCTCTTTAACTATTTATGCAGTAAAAGGGAAATTATATGCAGTAAAAGGGAAAAGTCTTTTGTTTTAAATACTTGAGACGATAAATTTACTTATTTTGATAAGAATTCATAATTGTTGATAACATGACCAATAAATATGACCTAACGATTTAAATTCTATTTTTAATATAAATAACTGCTTTTTGTGACTTAAATATAAAAGTTACACATATGCTGTCGCTGACTTTTTTATAGGCATTATCAAGCTCTACAACTTATCCCTAGAACCTAATCATATATCTCTCATCGTTAAGGCAGCGTTAGTTAGAAACGTTTTCGATCGACCGCTTATTCTCCGACTTACTTTGCAAATCCGACTACCACGAAAAAGTCTTTTCATTTTTCGGATTAATATATAGCCTATGACACTTACAAATAACGTGGCTTTCTATTGGTAGAAGAATTTTTGAAAATCGGTTCAGTAGATCCAGAGATTACTTCCTACAACGTCACAAACTTTACCTCTTTATAATATTAGTATAGATAGTATAGATTGTATGATCATTTAATTAATAAAAGAATTTATTTATATTCTGAAATGAAATGAAAAATATCTTCATTGTACAATTAAAAGAAGGTATTGCTACATAACAATATCTTCCAGTCAACCAACATGCTGATGTGAAATGAAGGGTAAGCAAAAATTATTCTGACAATGAAGTTTTAAATTTTTACTATTTTCATTACAATATTTTTTTTATTTTATTTTTCTTTCGGGAAACATAGAGCCCATACAATATACGTACTTATACGTAAAAATAGAAAAAAAGAATAACATTACGCCCATAATCGTTTCCTACGAAAGTAAAATTTTAAAGAGATATTAGCGTATTTAATTAAAAATTCTAATTTCATGTTAAAAATAAAATTAACATAGAAAACCGGTGGGAAAGGTTAGGAATTGGAAAATATTGGGAAGGAGTTGGACCATGGTATATGAATATATAAATAGTTCGTATAGTGAATATATAGAAACAGATATTTATAGATATTTATAAACATTTATAGATATTTATAGATATTTAGAAATATTTATAGTAGCTACTGGTATATTGCATGATAAGTATATAACTAGATTATAATAGTAACTTACATATCCAAAATATTAATCAAAAGTCACTCATTAATATATTCCTCTTCTCCGTCGTTCCCTCATTACTGAGGATCGTGGCCACTAGACAACAGTTTGCCTACGAGGCTCCTCCACTTCGACCTGTCTTCTGCATGGCGGGTCGCAGATTGTATTGACCCTTTTGTAACTTCTTTGATGAGGTCGTTCCATCTGTCCGGTGATCTGCCTCTGCTTCTTCTTCCCTCCACTTGACCCCCGGAAAGCATTTTCTCCAGATTCTCTGGGTTTCTCCTAGCAACATGACCGAAGAACTGCAGGACCCTTCTCATGCATACGGTGGAGAGCCTCACTTGGATGCCGAGCTCTTCCAGGACAGATTTGTTGGTGCGGCGTGCTGTCCATGGGATTCCTAGCATTTTACCTCCACCACATCTCCAGTGCATCGATTTCGGTGCGTATCCGAGCCTTCAGGGTCCAGGAATATATAAGGCTACCAAAAAGGAAAATAAAATAATATGTTTCCTATGATGACATAGAATTTATCATCTATCTTTTGCAATTTCTGTCCTCCTTAACCTTGAGTGTTACACGACTGTAAATTCGAAGAAATTTAAAAAATATTATGTAGGTGAGACTCAAGTTACGTCATTTTTTAATAGTACAGTAATAATAAAGTCTAAAACACGAATTCGATATGCCGTATTATTTATTATTAATTTTCTGTTACCTAAATATCAGGGTAATCATAAATTTAATATCATATCATATTTAATTTAATAACACTTTAATCATAGATAAATTTCACTTGGCGAGGATGTTAAAGAACAGATAGCACAAGGGTCACATCTCCCCTACTCCACCTGGCGCAGTCTCAAGAGACTGAGTGTGGGTGTGACAAGATGCCCTGCTACACAGAGAACCCAATCCGCCGGAGCTACACAGAGAACCCAATATGCATATGTGGAACCAGTGGCGTAACTAAGCCGGTGCAACCAGTGCGGCGCACCAGGGCCCACTGTAGGTCGAAGGGCCAAAATGGATGAAATCACAGTTGACACATGTAATACAAAGTACAAAAACAATTTTGAAGCAACCTTTCCGACTCACGCGCGTTACAAATATTACTCTGTGTCAAATCCTTAACAAGTGAAATTGCAAAACTAGAAACTATTTATAAGTTTGCCGAATTAGTAATTTTAAAAGACAATGCTTTGAGAGCCAATTTTGCTGAAGTTTATTCGTTACTAATATCATTTCTAACTATTACTGTCACGTGTCAACAGTTAAAAGTTCGTTTTCGATTCCGCAACATGTTCGAGGCAATGCCCCCAAAGGAATACGCTGATTTATAAGGTAGCTGCAATATAAATATGTCATGAAGGTAGGTGTACAGAAAGTAATTTCTATATGCCATAATTAGGGTAAGTAGGGGAGGGGCCTTTTGTTAAATTTTGCACTAGGGCCCATTTTTGTAGGTACGCCACTGTGTGGAACGCTGCAGGATGAAGACACCTTCGATCCTGCCCATAACTTTCAACATCTATTACACACCAGGACCTACAAGAGGCAAACTATAAGTCCATCTAGGCCGAATATTTTTTGAAAGATATGTCCTAAATTGGCCCAGACACGTTAACGAACGAACTGTAATCATATAAAATTATAATTTGATATAGCACTGTCAAAGAATGTCTACATAGCTTCGTATATAGTTTTTAAAGACAATACATGATTGATTGAGTACAATAATTGTGTGAATAACAGCTATATTATATACTGTGCGTGCGTGTGTGTGTATGTGGGTGTGTGTGGAAGTATCCGCCAAACTGACCGAGCGCGTGGATTATGAGGAGCGTCCCCTCAATTACACTAAGACGGAAATATTGTTATTTCTATCCTCTTCCTAATTACAAGTGCGCCGTTCGGGACATTTGGGGGCAGGGAATGCCTTCGCGCTATCTTATCTCAGGATATAAATGCCCAACCAATTTATCAGACGTAGGTGGCGTTTGAGCGGATTAGAAGCCTTTTGTGGGCAGCTCCCGTCTGTGTCATCGTTAAACCCGGACCGAGACTAATCCTATTAGCTTTTCGCAATCTCCTCCTACACACTGTTTCATTAAGTAATTACTAATGTACCTACCGTCTAATAACATAGTCGATATTAACACCCGTATTTACAAAGCAGAATATTCCCAGACCACTTCAAGAAAGCAAACGTTACGCCGATTTTCAAATCAGGAAACAAGACGGACATGACAGATTACGGACTGTGATCGTTACCGAATAAATTGAGCAAATTACTGCAAAGACATGCCAAGCTACATACAATTGACTGGTTACTTGAAAAAAAAAAGAAATTACTGTCAGATGGATAATTTGGCATCAGACCAGGGAAAGGTATACAAAATGTAGTTCTAAAGGCCGAAAAATTACTTGACAAACTAATACTTACTAGTACTGCAATAAGCTGGATTAAAAGTCTTATAACTGGACGCACACAACGAGCTAAAATGACTAACGCGACAAATAACTAGTTAATGAATTCTTATGGAGTGCCACAAGGTAGTACACATGGATTGATTTTATATTACATACCCTGATTACTTACAATAACAAAACATACCGGGAACAATATAGACTTTTGCTGATGACACAGCATTCTTGACAAAGCGCCGAAAGGACTCCCACAGACCTACGATTAACCTATATTTAGTATTAATATTAAGTGGTTATATTTAATATTAACGTGACTAAATACACGACATATTTCATATATATTCTTCTATAATTCTTTGACATAATTTATTGTAATACTAAAGCCCTGTTCACCCTAGAAAGGGCTAGTTTCAATTGGGTGACAGCATCAAATAAACAAAAGGTGAAGTTTTTGTCATTCAGATCCTGTTATTTTTTTACAGCAAAACCAGTGTTTTTCTAGTAATTAATTTTTAAATAAATAAATTTAAAAAAATATACGAAGCAACCTGCTATTGAGAAACAATTGAAAATACACCAATGCGACGGTATCAACTATTTGTACCAGTCATTGCAGCAGACTGCATATACAACCTTGTAATACATATAGATAGCTTCCTACGCTAATACAAAAAAGTTTATATGATGACACAGCGAGTATGACAACAACCGAAGTGATCAAATTAAACTATTGATCACTTCGGCAAAGCCGTTTTCCAAATGAAAGTGACCCTATTTTGATAACAATATACAATCTTTATTATAAACTCCTCTGCCAGAAATTAAGATTGAAGTTTCTTCTTTCATTTCATTGAGCATGTGGAGGTTTTTTTATTTTTATTTCGATTTATTGGCTCGTTGATAACAAACTCAGCCAATTGTATCATATTTTAAATGGTGGTAGCATTCGAAATTTGAATTATTTCGTAATGTCACTTTCATTTGGAAAACGGCTTGGCCGAAGTGATCAATAGTTTAATTTTTTATTTTTTCGCTTAATTCGTCTCAATTGAAGGCATTTTGTGTTGCATAAGGATAAGCCCTATTTATGAGATATATGGATGAATAGTGATCGTTAGTCGACTGCAAACGGACCTTTAAACTTACATTGCACCGTCGAAAGTCGTGCACATCCGTAAGTATATCTCATTCAAACATAAGCATTTCCCAATACAAGCTGGGATTTCCTTCGCTACTTATTAAGTATATATATATATATATATATATATATATATATATATATATATATATATATATATATATATATATATATATATATATATATATATATATATATATATATATATATATATATATATATATATATATATATATATATATATATATATATATATATATATATATATATATATATATATATATATATATATATATATATATATATATATATATATATATATATATATATATATATATATATATATATATATATATATATATATATATATATATATATATATATATATATATATATATATATATATATATATATATATATATATATATATATATAGTTAATATTTGATTGGTTTTTTGTAAAATCTTTTTTTAAAGAATTCGTTTAAAGGATGACACTTTGATGAAAAAATAAAAATAATAAAAGCCACTTACATAGCTGGAAGGTTTTCCCGGACTGGACTGGGAAATGCTTATTGTTTAAACGAGATGTATTCTTGGATGAGTACCACTTTCGACGGTACACTGTAGGTTTAATGGGATCCCTTTATCGCTAGCGAACGATCACCCTTCATCCACATCTCAAAAACAAAGCGTATCCTTTTGCAAACCAAAATAAAATGTCTTTATTAAAGACAAATTTAAGCAAAAACAATGAAAAAAATCACAATCAATCGTCTCTTAAATGCGGAATGACATTTCGAAAATTCGATTTGAAATTCGAATATATCCACTCTTTAAAGGGACGATATACGATTGCTGGGCTCGCTATCAGCCAGCTATTAAATGAAAATAAAAATAAAAATAAAATACTTCATTTGCTCGTTCCCATGAAATAAGATATAAATCGTAATTTCTGGTCGAGAAGTTTATACTTAAGGCTATATGATATTTACAAGAGTTCAAAACATAAGATAAAATTGTATAATATTGTTAATATTTGATTGGTTTTTTGTAAAATCTTTTTTTAAAGAATTCGTTTAAAGGATGACACTTTGATGAAAAAATAAAAATAATAAAAGCCACTTACATAGCTGGAAGGTTTTCCCGGACTGGACTGGGAAATGCTTATTGTTTAAACGAGATGTATTCTTGGATGAGTACCACTTTCGACGGTACACTGTAGGTTTAATGGGATCCCTTTATCGCTAGCGAACGATCACCCTTCATCCACATCTCAAAAACAAAGCGTATCCTTTTGCAAACCAAAATAAAATGTCTTTATTAAAGACAAATTTAAGCAAAAACAATGAAAAAAATCACAATCAATCGTCTCTTAAATGCGGAATGACATTTCGAAAATTCGATTTGAAATTCGAATATATCCACTCTTTAAAGGGACGATATACGATTGCTGGGCTCGCTATCAGCCAGCTATTAAATGAAAATAAAAATGAAAATAAAATACTTCATTTGCTCGTTCCCATGAAATAAGATATAAATCGTAATTTCTGGTCGAGAAGTTTATACTTAAGGCTATATGATATTTACAAGAGTTCAAAACATAAGATAAAATTGTATAATATTGTTAATATTTGATTGGTTTTTTGTAAAATCTTTTTTTAAAGAATTCGTTTAAAGGATGACACTTTGATGAAAAAATAAAAATAATAAAAGCCACTTACATAGCTGGAAGGTTTTCCCGGACTGGACTGGGAAATGCTTATTGTTTAAACGAGATGTATTCTTGGATGAGTACCACTTTCGACGGTACACTGTAGGTTTAATGGGATCCCTTTATCGCTAGCGAACGATCACCCTTCATCCACATCTCAAAAACAAAGCGTATCCTTTTGCAAACCAAAATAAAATGTCTTTATTAAAGACAAATTTAAGCAAAAACAATGAAAAAAATCACAATCAATCGTCTCTTAAATGCGGAATGACATTTCGAAAATTCGATTTGAAATTCGAATATATCCACTCTTTAAAGGGACGATATACGATTGCTGGGCTCGCTATCAGCCAGCTATTAAATGAAAATAAAAATAAAAATAAAATACTTCATTTGCTCGTTCCCATGAAATAAGATATAAATCGTAATTTCTGGTCGAGAAGTTTATTTACAAGAGTTCAAAACATAAGATAAAATTGTATAATATTGTTAATATTTGATTGGTTTTTTGTAAAATCTTTTTTTAAAGAATTCGTTTAAAGGATGACACTTTGATGAAAAAATAAAAATAATAAAAGCCACTTACATAGCTGGAAGGTTTTCCCGGACTGGACTGGGAAATGCTTATTGTTTAAACGAGATGTATTCTTGGATGAGTACCACTTTCGACGGTACACTGTAGGTTTAATGGGATCCCTTTATCGCTAGCGAACGATCACCCTTCATCCACATCTCAAAAACAAAGCGTATCCTTTTGCAAACCAAAATAAAATGTCTTTATTAAAGACAAATTTAAGCAAAAACAATGAAAAAAATCACAATCAATCGTCTCTTAAATGCGGAATGACATTTCGAAAATTCGATTTGAAATTCGAATATATCCACTCTTTAAAGGGACGATATACGATTGCTGGGCTCGCTATCAGCCAGCTATTAAATGAAAATAAAAATAAAAATAAAATACTTCATTTGCTCGTTCCCATGAAATAAGATATAAATCGTAATTTCTGGTCGAGAAGTTTATACTTAAGGCTATATGATATTTACAAGAGTTCAAAACATAAGATAAAATTGTATAATATTGTTAATATTTGATTGGTTTTTTGTAAAATCTTTTTTTAAAGAATTCGTTTAAAGGATGACACTTTGATGAAAAAATAAAAATAATAAAAGCCACTTACATAGCTGGAAGGTTTTCCCGGACTGGACTGGGAAATGCTTATTGTTTAAACGAGATGTATTCTTGGATGAGTACCACTTTCGACGGTACACTGTAGGTTTAATGGGATCCCTTTATCGCTAGCGAACGATCACCCTTCATCCACATCTCAAAAACAAAGCGTATCCTTTTGCAAACCAAAATAAAATGTCTTTATTAAAGACAAATTTAAGCAAAAACAATGAAAAAAATCACAATCAATCGTCTCTTAAATGCGGAATGACATTTCGAAAATTCGATTTGAAATTCGAATATATCCACTCTTTAAAGGGACGATATACGATTGCTGGGCTCGCTATCAGCCAGCTATTAAATGAAAATAAAAATGAAAATAAAATACTTCATTTGCTCGTTCCCATGAAATAAGATATAAATCGTAATTTCTGGTCGAGAAGTTTATACTTAAGGCTATATGATATTTACAAGAGTTCAAAACATAAGATAAAATTGTATAATATTGTTAATATTTGATTGGTTTTTTGTAAAATCTTTTTTTAAAGAATTCGTTTAAAGGATGACACTTTGATGAAAAAATAAAAATAATAAAAGCCACTTACATAGCTGGAAGGTTTTCCCGGACTGGACTGGGAAATGCTTATTGTTTAAACGAGATGTATTCTTGGATGAGTACCACTTTCGACGGTACACTGTAGGTTTAATGGGATCCCTTTATCGCTAGCGAACGATCACCCTTCATCCACATCTCAAAAACAAAGCGTATCCTTTTGCAAACCAAAATAAAATGTCTTTATTAAAGACAAATTTAAGCAAAAACAATGAAAAAAATCACAATCAATCGTCTCTTAAATGCGGAATGACATTTCGAAAATTCGATTTGAAATTCGAATATATCCACTCTTTAAAGGGACGATATACGATTGCTGGGCTCGCTATCAGCCAGCTATTAAATGAAAATAAAAATAAAAATAAAATACTTCATTTGCTCGTTCCCATGAAATAAGATATAAATCGTAATTTCTGGTCGAGAAGTTTATACTTAAGGCTATATGATATTTACAAGAGTTCAAAACATAAGATAAAATTGTATAATATTGTTAATATTTGATTGGTTTTTTGTAAAATCTTTTTTTAAAGAATTCGTTTAAAGGATGACACTTTGATGAAAAAATAAAAATAATAAAAGCCACTTACATAGCTGGAAGGTTTTCCCGGACTGGACTGGGAAATGCTTATTGTTTAAACGAGATGTATTCTTGGATGAGTACCACTTTCGACGGTACACTGTAGGTTTAATGGGATCCCTTTATCGCTAGCGAACGATCACCCTTCATCCACATCTCAAAAACAAAGCGTATCCTTTTGCAAACCAAAATAAAATGTCTTTATTAAAGACAAATTTAAGCAAAAACAATGAAAAAAATCACAATCAATCGTCTCTTAAATGCGGAATGACATTTCGAAAATTCGATTTGAAATTCGAATATATCCACTTTTTAAAGGGACGATATACGATTGCTGGGCTCGCTATCAGCCAGCTATTAAATGAAAATAAAAATAAAATACTTCATTTGCTCGTTCCCATGAAATAAGATATAAATCGTAATTTCTGGTCGAGAAGTTTATACTTAAGGCTATATGATATTTACAAGAGTTCAAAACATAAGATAAAATTGTATAATATTGTTAATATTTGATTGGTTTTTTGTAAAATCTTTTTTTAAAGAATTCGTTTAAAGGATGACACTTTGATGAAAAAATAAAAATAATAAAAGCCACTTACATAGCTGGAAGGTTTTCCCGGACTGGACTGGGAAATGCTTATTGTTTAAACGAGATGTATTCTTGGATGAGTACCACTTTCGACGGTACACTGTAGGTTTAATGGGATCCCTTTATCGCTAGCGAACGATCACCCTTCATCCACATCTCAAAAACAAAGCGTATCCTTTTGCAAACCAAAATAAAATGTCTTTATTAAAGACAAATTTAAGCAAAAACAATGAAAAAAATCACAATCAATCGTCTCTTAAATGCGGAATGACATTTCGAAAATTCGATTTGAAATTCGAATATATCCACTCTTTAAAGGGACGATATACGATTGCTGGGCTCGCTATCAGCCAGCTATTAAATGAAAATAAAAATAAAAATAAAATACTTCATTTGCTCGTTCCCATGAAATAAGATATAAATCGTAATTTCTGGTCGAGAAGTTTATACTTAAGGCTATATGATATTTACAAGAGTTCAAAACATAAGATAAAATTGTATAATATTGTTAATATTTGATTGGTTTTTTGTAAAATCTTTTTTTAAAGAATTCGTTTAAAGGATGACACTTTGATGAAAAAATAAAAATAATAAAAGCCACTTACATAGCTGGAAGGTTTTCCCGGACTGGACTGGGAAATGCTTATTGTTTAAACGAGATGTATTCTTGGATGAGTACCACTTTCGACGGTACACTGTAGGTTTAATGGGATCCCTTTATCGCTAGCGAACGATCACCCTTCATCCACATCTCAAAAACAAAGCGTATCCTTTTGCAAACCAAAATAAAATGTCTTTATTAAAGACAAATTTAAGCAAAAACAATGAAAAAAATCACAATCAATCGTCTCTTAAATGCGGAATGACATTTCGAAAATTCGATTTGAAATTCGAATATATCCACTCTTTAAAGGGACGATATACGATTGCTGGGCTCGCTATCAGCCAGCTATTAAATGAAAATAAAAATGAAAATAAAATACTTCATTTGCTCGTTCCCATGAAATAAGATATAAATCGTAATTTCTGGTCGAGAAGTTTATACTTAAGGCTATATGATATTTACAAGAGTTCAAAACATAAGATAAAATTGTATAATATTGTTAATATTTGATTGGTTTTTTGTAAAATCTTTTTTTAAAGAATTCGTTTAAAGGATGACACTTTGATGAAAAAATAAAAATAATAAAAGCCACTTACATAGCTGGAAGGTTTTCCCGGACTGGACTGGGAAATGCTTATTGTTTAAACGAGATGTATTCTTGGATGAGTACCACTTTCGACGGTACACTGTAGGTTTAATGGGATCCCTTTATCGCTAGCGAACGATCACCCTTCATCCACATCTCAAAAACAAAGCGTATCCTTTTGCAAACCAAAATAAAATGTCTTTATTAAAGACAAATTTAAGCAAAAACAATGAAAAAAATCACAATCAATCGTCTCTTAAATGCGGAATGACATTTCGAAAATTCGATTTGAAATTCGAATATATCCACTCTTTAAAGGGACGATATACGATTGCTGGGCTCGCTATCAGCCAGCTATTAAATGAAAATAAAAATAAAAATAAAATACTTCATTTGCTCGTTCCCATGAAATAAGATATAAATCGTAATTTCTGGTCGAGAAGTTTATACTTAAGGCTATATGATATTTACAAGAGTTCAAAACATAAGATAAAATTGTATAATATTGTTAATATTTGATTGGTTTTTTGTAAAATCTTTTTTTAAAGAATTCGTTTAAAGGATGACACTTTGATGAAAAAATAAAAATAATAAAAGCCACTTACATAGCTGGAAGGTTTTCCCGGACTGGACTGGGAAATGCTTATTGTTTAAACGAGATGTATTCTTGGATGAGTACCACTTTCGACGGTACACTGTAGGTTTAATGGGATCCCTTTATCGCTAGCGAACGATCACCCTTCATCCACATCTCAAAAACAAAGCGTATCCTTTTGCAAACCAAAATAAAATGTCTTTATTAAAGACAAATTTAAGCAAAAACAATGAAAAAAATCACAATCAATCGTCTCTTAAATGCGGAATGACATTTCGAAAATTCGATTTGAAATTCGAATATATCCACTCTTTAAAGGGACGATATACGATTGCTGGGCTCGCTATCAGCCAGCTATTAAATGAAAATAAAAATAAAAATAAAATACTTCATTTGCTCGTTCCCATGAAATAAGATATAAATCGTAATTTCTGGTCGAGAAGTTTATACTTAAGGCTATATGATATTTACAAGAGTTCAAAACATAAGATAAAATTGTATAATATTGTTAATATTTGATTGGTTTTTTGTAAAATCTTTTTTTAAAGAATTCGTTTAAAGGATGACACTTTGATGAAAAAATAAAAATAATAAAAGCCACTTACATAGCTGGAAGGTTTTCCCGGACTGGACTGGGAAATGCTTATTGTTTAAACGAGATGTATTCTTGGATGAGTACCACTTTCGACGGTACACTGTAGGTTTAATGGGATCCCTTTATCGCTAGCGAACGATCACCCTTCACATCTCAAAAACAAAGCGTATCCTTTTGCAAACCAAAATAAAATGTCTTTATTAAAGACAAATTTAAGCATAAAACTATGAAAAAAATCACAATCAATCGTCTCTTAAA
>OX155953.1:26635258-26724510 GCA_944548615.1 Micropterix aruncella | reverse complement strand
CAACACGCGTCGACAAGATGCAAACGAAAGACTCCCATAAAAAAAAAGAAAATGAGTTTGTTTTTGTTGTCTGTGCCTGCCAGTTGTTATTTTTATATGGTTTCAAAGAGTTTGTAATTCATTATCACTTTTTTTGTACTCTGCTCTTATAATATTATTATTTTAAAGGATTCAGAACTCTGCTCAGTGACTATAAAATGCCGTCCTTCATAAAACAGCAGGTACGACATTTCTAAGGGTTCTCCCTGCCCAATATTATCATCTGGCGGCAGCACGCGTACACGTATCAGCCTTGCATACATATTTAAAACAGTGTACTACGAGTACACACACAAAAACCTAGCTTCTGTGTAATGTAAAGTTATGCGACAGGTAGCACAAATAAATAGTGGTGTCTCATGTTACGTACGAGCGAAATTAATAATAAAAAATAATAATAAAGAAACGTTATTTTAAATTTTAAAAAACGAGCTTATTGCCTTGCGGCAATGTTTATCACCTAACCTATAGCTTAAGTTTATATTATATTTATTACGTTAGCTACGCAAAAGAACAATAAAAATTAAAGTGATATAAAATAAACAAACAGAAAACTAGAAAGAAAGAGATTATTAAAAAAAGGAAAACAAAATACTAAAATTGAATAAAGACGCAGAGCATTTTGACTACATGTCTCCCAAGTAAGTAAGAGTTCCGTAATTTTGAATTAACTGAATTTACTTTATATTTCTGTATCATTTTATAGATTCTCTAAGTGTGTTATAATATTGGATGCTATAAAGTTAAAGTGTCTTTGGGCAAAAGAAGTTCGAGTTTTACATACAATGTATTTAGAGGCTGTGGGTTGCTATGTTACTCTCAGTTTTACATTTTATGGCTTTAAAAATAATTAGGTAGAACTGTTTTTGCATATGTCTGCCTAAAGTCTAATAACTTTAGCTCTGCTAATAACTCGTTTAAGAAGTATGTTGAGGGCTCTTTGGCAATAACCCGATGAGGCGCCTTTTTCGCTGTCATAAGTTATTATTATTTCATAATAATTTATATTGTTTATTTTGTTATCTGAAAATTTATATATTTAAAGATGAGCATTGCAGATATCTAGCCATCTATAAAGGACTAAATTAACCGAATCTCTCAGATACAGCTTTTTTTAGCTGCCTGAAATTGTCTCAAGGTTTTTTTTAGAGTACTAATCAATTGATTTTTTATAGTACCTACTGTCTGCTACTCATTCAATGTTATAACTAAATACTCGTCTGGCAGCATGTCATTCCATAGATCATGCATATTTTTTATGGTCACTCCTAGAGTTTATAAAAAAAAAAACAAAACTGTTTACTACTTTATAACAAACGTAGTAATAATTATCATACATTTACAACCCATATCTCATATAAATACAATTATATTGATTAAATCTAGATTAAATAAACTTTTATTAAAAAACACGTTAAAAAAACTATCGTCAAAAATTCAAATAGCTTATCATAGAAGTTAAGGAATGCTAACTATCTATGGTTAAATTAGTTATATTATAGGCAGTAAGACTTTAGGCTCTATCTAGTGCTATAAAGCTTTATTTTTCTTCAAAGAACGACTGGATTTCAGGTACTGACAGCAGCCTCGTCACTTGAAAATAATTAATTAAACTTAGACTTTGAGTTGGAGTAATTATAAAGTTTCTAAAATTTAAGTTTTTCTTGAATCACACCACAAAGCTTATTTGACTTTGCGAAGTGGATGAGGAGGGGGGGGGGGTGTCACATAAATTGGCCGATGCTGCGTCAAACGAATCTGAATAAAGAGGTCGACTGACATTTCCGTTCTAGATTCAGCCAAGAGAAACACAAAATGGCTCCCTTCCGGCCATTGTTCCTTCTCCTTTATGCTTGGCAAAAACTTATCAAACGGAATTTGCGTCCCCCTTTTTGTCTTGTTACGGATTAATATGCATTTGGTATGCGAAAATCGATTCTGTATTGTTTTCGAGTTGTTGGTTTCTATTGCAATGAAAACAGTAAATTATTTTTGTAATCTACATATTCTCTGTTCCATTTTGCGTCGCTGCTAAAATAACCGAGGTTTACCCCAAGTGTCTGAAATGAGGATGATGGTCGAAATAGTGAAATTTACATCAAAACGAAAAAAGTATAATTTCTTGCATGTTAATGAGGGTTCTTTTTGGTAAAGATGGACTAGGTAGATAACTAATGTAAAATATTTATTCCGTGATAATTCCCTACAAAATATATTATATTACACAGAGAAACACTTCCAGCAGACTTCTAATAATCATAGTACGAAATTAAACTTTTGCAACCTGACCATTTTATTTCCAATAAATCGCGAAATTTTATTATTTGACGTTACCATTACGGACTTTACCTAAGACTTTATATTTTGCTACATAAACCCGGCCACGCTCATTCTGATGTGAAATGAATGAGAAACGCACCGTTGTCAAAGCGCACCGAAGATTTCACTGATTGTGGGAAGACTTTTGCCGCGCTTATTGGAATGCAATATTGTGTCAAAACTTTTTACTACAAAAATGTGCGCTTATTCGAATACAATGTTGTAACAAAATTTAAACCAAATCGACCGACTAATTTTCGAATTTTGAAAGCTAATTTTTTATATATAAATAGTGGCTGTTTTATTTAGAACTATCGGACCCGTGCCCACTTCGTTGGGCGGTAAAACTTTTTACCTCTGGTGAAATTATGAGTGTGGTTCGGTTAGTACTGAGTGTTATGATTTATTTCCTGACTGCCAATAGAAGGGTTATATTTTTACTGCATATGTATGTATGTATTTGCATGCCAATTTGACTATAATACCGTTATTTGTGAGTGTCTTCTTGTGAGTGTCTTATTTGTGAGCGTATTATCTCTTTAACTATTTATGCAGTAAAAGGGAAATTATATGCAGTAAAAGGGAAAAGTCTTTTATTTTAAACACTTGATACGATAATTTTACTTATTTTGATAAGAATTCATAATTGTTGATAATATGACCTATAAATATGACCTAACGATTTAAATTATTTTTTTAATATAAAATACTGCTTTTTGTGAGTTAAATATAAAAGTTACACATATGCTGTCGTTGACTTTTTTATAGGCATTATCAAGCTCTACAACTTTTCCCTTGAACCTAATCATATATCTCTCATCGTTAAGGCAGCGTTAGTTAGAAACGTTTTCGTTCGACCGCTTATTCTCCGACTTACTTTGCAAATCCGACTACCACGAAAAAGTCTTTTCATTTTTCGGATTAATATATAGCCTATGATACTTACAAATAACGTGGCTTTCTATTGGTAGAAGAATTTTCAAAATCGGTTCAGTAGATCCAGAGATTACTTCCTACAACGTCACAAACTTTACCTCTTTAAAATATTAGTATAGATAGTATAGATTGTATGATCATTTAATTAATAAAGGAATTTATTTATATTCTGAAATGAAATGAAAAATATCTTCATTGTACAATTAAAAGAAGGTACAATGGCAAACGTATTGCTACATAACAATGTCTTCCAGTCAACCAACATGCTGATGTGAAATGAAGGGTAAGCAAAAATTATTCTGACAATGAAGTTTTTATTTTGACTATTTTCATTACAATATTTTTTTTATTTTATTTTTCTTTCGGGAAACATAGAGCGCATACAATATACGTACTTATACATAAAAATAGAAAAAAAGAAAAACATTACGCCCATAATCGTATCCTACGAAAGTAACACTTTAAAGAGATATTAGCGTATCTAATTAAAAATTCTAATTTCATGTTAAAAATAAAATTGACATAGAAAGCCGGTGGGAAAGGTTAGGAATTGGAAAATATTGGGAAGGAGTTGGACCATGGTATATGAATATATAGATAGTTCGTATAGTGAATATATAGAAACAGATATTTATAGATATTTATAAACATTTATAGATATTATAAATAGGATAGAAAACGAAATTTACCGCGTGAAATTTGTAGGACCCGACGTTTCGGTGACGTTGCAGCCGCCGTTGTCTAGGGTAGACTGAAGAGCTGTCAGTCCGTTGTTTTGCGGGTAGGCCGCAAACCGCTGCCGCCACTGCGTAGGTTATAACGGTGGTGGGGGGCCGGGCTCGGAGCGCGGGAATTTTGAAAATCCGTCTTGCACACAACACTCACTGTATCCTGTTTTACGTCTTTGCGTTCGGCGTTCGGCGGCGGGAACATTTTAAGAAGAGGGTTCCACGTAGAAGAGAGTTTGTAGCCGTCGTCTCTATTGAAGTTCGGAGTTCTTCTTATTTCAATGGCTTCCCGTATCATGCGAGGAAAGTAGAATTGTTCCTTGGATAGAGCAATGGGATTTTGAAACTGCATCCAGTGGTTACTTCCGCTATCCAATATATGTTCGCAGACCGCCGATTTTTCTCGCTGAACGTTTTTAACAGCTTTGATATGTTCTGTCAGTCGCATGGCTATGGGCCGTTTCGTTTGTCCAACGTAGGCTAGACCGCAGCTGCATTCGACTTTATACACACCCGGGGTTTGCAGTGGTATTACATCCTTTACAGGCCTCAACAATCGAGCTATATTTTGGGTCGGTTTGAAGATCGTTTTTATATCGAATCTGTTTAGCATCTTACTTATTCGATCAGTCACGCCCTTGACGTATGGTAAGAATGCTCTTGATCTGCTCGGTTTTTGAGTTTCGTCTGTATTAGATCGTGTTATTATTATTATTAATTTTCTGTTAAGTAAATATCAGTGTAATCATAAATTTAATATCATATCATATTTAATTTAATAACACTTTAATCATAGATAAATTTCACTTGGCGAGGATGTTAAGGAACAGATAGCACAAGGGTCACATCTCCCCTACTCCACCTGGCGCAGTCTCAAGAGACTGAGGGTGGGTGTGACAAGATGCCCTGCTACACAGAGAACCCAATCCGCCGGAGCTACACAGAGAACCCAATATGCATATGTGGAACCAGTGGCGTAACTAAGCCGGTGCAACCAGTGCGGCGCACCAGGGCCCACTGTAGTTCGAAGGGCCAAAATGGATGAAATCACAGTTGTGACACATGCAATACAAAGTACAAAAACAATTTTGAAGCTACCTTTCGGACTCACGCGCATTACAAATATTACTCTGTGTTAAATCCTTAACAAGTGAAATTGCAAAACTAGCAACTATTTATAAGTTTGCCGAATTAGTAATTTTAAAAGACAATGCTTTGAGAGCCAATTTTGCTGAAGTTTATTCGTTACTAATATCATTTCTAACTATTACTGTCACGTGTCAACAGTTAAAAGTTCGTTTTCGATTCCGCAACATGTTCGAGGCAATGCCCCCAAAGGAATACGCTGATTTATAAGGTAGCTGCAATATAAATATGTCATGAAGGTAGGTGTACAGAAAGTAATTCCTATATGCCATAATTAGGGTAAGTGGGGAGGGGCCTTTTGTTAAATTTTGCACTAGGGCCCATTTTTGTAGGTACGCCACTGTGTGGAACGCTGCAGGATGAAGACACCTTCGATCCTGCCCATAACTTTCAACATCTATTACACACCAGGACCTACAAGAGGCAAACTATAAGTCCATCTAGGCCGAATATTTTTTGAAAGATATGTCCTAAATTGGCCCAGACACGTTAACGAACGAACTGTAATCATATAAAATTATAATTTGATATAGCACTGTCAAAGAATGTCTACATAGCTACGTATATAGTTTTTAAAGACAATACATGATTGATTGAGTACAATAATTGTGTGAATAACAGCTATATTATATACTGTGCGTGCGTGTGTGTGTGTGTGTGGGTGTGTGTGGAAGTATCCGCCAAACTGACCGAGCGCGTGGATTATGAGGAGCGTCCCCTCAATTACACTAAGACGGAAATATTGTTATTTCTATCCTCTTCCTAATTACAAGTGCGCCGTTCGGGACATTTGGGGGCAGGGAATGCCTTCGCGCTATCTTATCTCAGGATATAAATGCCCAACCAATTTATCAGACGTAGGTGGCGTTTGAGCGGATTAGAAGCCTTTTGTGGGCAGCTCCCGTCTGTGTCATCGTTAAACCCGGACCGAGACTAATCCTATTAGCTTTTCGCAATCTCCTCCTACACACTGTTTCATTAAGTAATTACTAATGTACCTACCGTCTAATAACCTAGTCGATATTAACACCCGTATTTACAAAGCAGAATATTCCCAGACCACTTCAAGAAAGCCAACGTTACGCCGATTTTCATATCAGGAAACAAGACGGACATGACAGATTACGGACTGTGATCGTTACCGAATAAATTGAGCAAATTACTGCAAAGACATGCCAAGCTACATACAACTGACTGGTTACTTAAAAAAAAAAAATACTGTCAGATGGATAATTTGGCATCAGACCAGGGATAGGTATACAAAATTTAGTTCTAAAAGCCGAAAAATTACTAGACAAACTAATACTTACTAGTACTGCAATAAGCTGGATTAAAAGTCTTATAACTGGACCCAAACAACGAGCTAAAATGACTAACGCGACAAATAACTAATTAATGAATTCCTATGGAGTGCCACAAGGTAGTACACATGGATTGATTTTATATTACATACCCTGATTACTTACAATAACAAAACATACCGGGAACAATATAGCCTTTTGCTGATGACACAGTATTCTTGACAAAGCACCGAAAGGACTCCCACAGATCTACGATTGGTTATATTTAGTATTAATATTAAGTGGTTATATTTAATATTAACGTGACTAAATACACGACATATTCCATATATATTTTTCTATAATTCTTTGACATAATTTATTGTAATACTAAAGCCCTGTTCACCCTAGAAAGGGCTAGTTTCAATTGGGTGACAGCATCAAATAAACAAAAGGTGAAGTTTTTGTCATTCAGATCCTGTTATTTTTTACAGCAAAACCAGTGTTTTTCTAGTAATTAATTTTTAAATAAATAAATTTTAAAAAATATACGAAGCAACCTGCTATTGAGAAACAATTGAAAATACACCAATGCGACGGTACCAACTATTTGTACCAGTCATTGCAGCAAACAGACTGATGACACAGCGAGTATGACAACTTATATATATATATATATATATATATATATATATATATATATATATATATATATATATATATATATATATATATATATATATATATATATATATATATATATATATATATATATATATATATATATATATATATATATATATATATATATATATATATATATATATATATATATATATATATATATATATATATATATATATATATATATATATATATATATATATATATATATATATATATATATATATATAGTTATATTTGATAAGTTTTGTAAAGAAATCCGTTTATAGGATGATATTTTTATTGAAAATAAAATTAGTAAAAGCTACTTAAAAAGTAGCGAAGGAAATCCCAGATTGTATTGGGAAATGCTTATGTTTGAATGAGATATACTTACGGATGTGCACGACTTTCGACGGTGCAATGTAAGTTTAAAGGTCCTTTTGCAGTCGACTAACGATCACTATTCATCCATATATCTCATAAATAGGGCTTATCCTTATGCAACACAAAATGCCTTCAATTGAGACGAATTAAGCGAAAAAATAAAAAATAAACAAATTGATCACTTCGGCAAAGCCGTGACATAAATGAAGGTGACATATCGAAATAATTCAAATTTCGAATGCTACCAACATTTAAAATATGATACAATAAGGCTGAGTTTGTTATCAACGAGCCATTAAATCGAAATAAAAATAAAAAAACTCCATATGCTTAATGAAATGAAAGAAGAAACTTCAATCTTAATTTCTGGCAGAGAAGTTTATAAAAAAGGCTGTATATTGTTATCAAAATACGGTAAACCAGTATAAAATTGTATAATATTAAAACATTGTAAAGAAACATTGTAAAACAGTATAATATTGTTATATTTGATAAGTTTTGTAAAGAAATCCGTTTATAGGATGATATTTTTATTGAAAATAAAATTAGTAAAAGCTACTTAAAAAGTAGCGAAGGAAATCCCAGATTGTATTGGGAAATGCTTATGTTTGAATGAGATATACTTACGGATATCCGTACCCTTAGAGAGGCAGCTATGGGAATGAAACTCACGACGGCATGTTTTCAACTATCAAGATTTTGTTTGTAAGGGGTGTTAGTGCACGCATACTAATATATAACGGTGTCTTATTCAATGAAGGCGACTTACCGAATATACTTCCATAATTGCATAAATACGGAGATCGGCCACCCGCGAATTTTAACAACAGATAAACCACCGATCGGTGGTATTGGCATACCAGTGGTTAATAATGAGTTATTATGAAAAAAATATTAAAATAAACTTGCATTGGAAAATTACATTTTTCATATTTTTGTGTTGCCATTTTAAATGCACGACTCAGAATTATGTTTTTCTTACTTACTGTGTATAGTACAAATGTACCCAAGAGGTTAAAACAGCCATAGGAAAATTAAAGAATTAACGGCAACAACTCTACAACAACCAGATAAAGAGGGATTATATGAGTAACGAATGTTGGAATGTTCATGGTATATCACGACCGGATAAATAGTTTTTTATACACCTACCATCTACCACAGCCGGTCGTTAGTCTGGAGTCCACCGCTCACCCTCCAAAAGTATAATAATAGTATTATGATGGGCTCAACTCCGGTCAGTAAATTCCATGGCAGCTCCGTTTGTATTTATTGTTGCGGCGAGTGAAAACGTATAACGTCGCTGTCACTCTGGTTGATTGTGACGATTTCCGGTATCGTATCTGTGCGTAGCTATACATTTAGTGAGGCGGTCATGTCCATGGTAGTATAATAATATTCTTAGTATGTATAGCTATCTTAAGTCGAGTCTGTGAAAGTTATCAAATAATGTATCAGATTGGCAAGGGAAGGATCTTTTCTTAATAACTCTAATTAGAGCTATTTGGGATTTCATCACCTTTGATGAAATATAATTTCATGGCGAAAGGGTATGGGTTCCTCTTCCACCTGCTCCGCCGTTCCAATGAACTCCATTTCTGCATTTGCAGATGTTGAGGTCTTCTATGTTATTATAATAATTATTCCAGATAATAAATCTTTGATAAAATCAACTTGACAAGACGGTTTCAAATTTCGAATTTTTCTTCTTGATTGGAAACCATTTTCGATCCTTATCAAGAATGGTTTCCAATCAAGAAGAAAAAAATCTAAATTTGAAATCGTCTTGTCAAGATTATTTTATCAAAGATTTATTATCAGGAATAATTAATATATTAATATAGAAAACCTCAACGTCTGCAAAGGCGAAAATAGAGTTCATTGGAATGGCGGAGGAGGCGGAAGGGGCACCCATCCCCTCCTTCCAACATCCCTGTTACTGCTAAACCCACATATAAGGTCATGTTGGAGCTGTACTGTCAGGGATGGCGGTCAAAAGAGTCGGTAGCGGAAGAGACCCTAGGGGTTCAACGACAGCGCTCATAGTCCTAAGATTGGATTAGTGTCTTGGCGTCAGGTGGCAACCGGCCGTAAAACACCATACCAACTTTTTATTCCTTGTTAATGAAATTACGACCTAAGAGAGGCTCAACTCGACGCCGACAAAGCACAAGATCGTGCTCAGTGGATGAGAAGGACAAGGAAGGCCGACCCCAAGTAAATTGGACAGGGTCTAGAAGGAAGAAGAAGATTGAAGATCAAATATATTTTTTCCGCAGGCCACTCCATCCCATAAGTTCATAAGTAATCACCATATGAGCAAATGCCTAGTATGCCATCTTTAATATGCGGACTTGGCACATTTCTAATGATTTAAAATGTATATATATATATATATATATATATATATATATATATATATATATATATATATATATATATATATATATATATATATATATATATATATATATATATATATATATATATATATATATATATATATATATATATATATATATATAATATATATATATATATATATATATATATATATATATATATATATATATATATATATATATATATATATATACATTTTAAATCATTAGAAATGTGCTAAGTCCGCATATTAAAGATGGCATACTAGGCATTTGCTCATATGGTGATTACTTATGAACTTATGGGATGGAGTGGCCTGCGGAAAAAATATATTTGATCTTCAATCTTCTTCTTCCTTCTAGACCCTGTCCAATTTACTTGGGGTCGGCCTTCCTTGTCCTTCTCATCCACTGAGCGCGATCTTCTGCTTTGTCGGCGTCGAGTTGAGCCTCTCTTAGGTCGTAATTTCATTAACAAGGAATAAAAAGTTGGTATGGTGTTTTACGGCCGGTTGCCACCTGACGCCAAGACACTAATCCAATCTTAGGACTATGAGCGCTGTCGTTGAACCCCTAGGGTCTCTTCCGCTACCGACTCTTTTGGCCGCCATCCCTGACAGTACAGCTCCAACATGACCTTATATGTGGGTTTAGCAGTAACAGGGATGTTGGAAGGAGGGGATGGGTGCCCCTTCCGCCTCCTCCGCCATTCCAATGAACTCTATTTTCGCCTTTGCAGACGTTGAGGTTTTCTATATTAATATATTAATTATTCCTGATAATAAATCTTTGATAAAATAATCTTGACAAGACGATTTCAAATTTAGATTTTTTTCTTCTTGATTGGAAACCATTCTTGATAAGGATCGAAAATGGTTTCCAATCAAGAAGAAAAATTCGAAATTTGAAACCGTCTTGTCAAGTTGATTTTATCAAAGATTTATTATCTGGAATAATTATTATAATAACATAGAAGACCTCAACATCTGCAAATGCAGAAATGGAGTTCATTGGAACGGCGGAGCAGGTGGAAGAGGAACCCATACCCTTTCGCCATGAAATTATATTTCATCAAAGGTGATGAAATCCCAAATAGCTCTAATTAGAGTTATTAAGAAAAGATCCTTCCCTTGCCAATCTGATACATTATTTGATAACTTTCACAGACTCGACTTAAGATAGCTATACATACTAAGAATATTATTATACTACCATGGACATGACCGCCTCACTAAATGTATAGCTACGCACAGATACGATACCGGAAATCGTCACAATCAACCAGAGTGACAGCGACGTTATACGTTTTCACTCGCCGCAACAATAAATACAAACGGAGCTGCCATGGAATTTACTGACCGGAGTTGAGCCCATCATAATACTATTATTATACTTTTGGAGGGTGAGCGGTGGACTCCAGACTAACGACCGGCTGTGGTAGATGGTAGGTGTATGAAAAACTATTTATCCGGTCGTGATATACCATGAACATTCCAACATTCGTTACTCATATAATCCCTCTTTATCTGGTTGTTGTAGAGTTGTTGCCGTTAATTCTTTAATTTTCCTATGGCTGTTTTAACCTCTTGGGTACATTTGTACTATACACAGTAAGTAAGAAAAACATAATTCTGAGTCGTGCATTTAAAATGGCAACACAAAAATATGAAAAATGTAATTTTCCAATGCAAGTTTATTTTAATATTTTTTTCATAATAACTCATTATTAACCACTGGTATGCCAATACCACCGATCGGTGGTTTATCTGTTGTTAAAATTCGCGGGTGGCCGATCTCCGTATTTATGCAATTATGGAAGTATATTCGGTAAGTCGCCTTCATTGAATAAGACACCGTTATATATTAGTATGCGTGCACTAACACCCCTTACAAACAAAATCTTGATAGTTGAAAACATGCCGTCGTGAGTTTCATTCCCATAGCTGCCTCTCTAAGGGTAATGAGTGTACTGGAAGTTTCAAGAAAAAAATCCAAAAAAGGGTGTCTGGAACTCAGTAGGCCAAATCTGCTGTAGTGTATTCTGCTAAAAGAATATTATAGTAACTCAAGAACGCATACTAAAATTTCAACATTATTGCTAAAATTTCTTCGGTAATTGATTTTATTTTTTGTAAGGTTTTTATTAGCTTGACCTGTATGTACTCGAATGTATGTATCTATCTATATAACAATGTAACGGAAGTTTTCAAGGTAATTTTCACTAACTTCCTGATGTGTGACTAATTTAAAATTTTGCGCATATATTAAGGACCGATGACAATGGAATAATTTTATAATTTTGACCTAATATCCTGACCAGCATCAGGATCGAAAGAAAAAAAGAGTGCTTTTACAGGTTAGACTTATAACCGGCCATATACTGGCAGTTAATATTGTCCTACCTTATAAATAAAATTATAGTAAAGAAAAACTAAAACGACTTAAAAATAAGACATTAAAAAAAACGCTTTTAGAGCAATATGAACTAAAAAGCAAAAAATAATGTTGAAATATAAAGATATTGTTCAACAGCGAATGTAAATACTCTAAATCAATATAGTTAAATGATTTTGAATAATTTAAAAAAAGAATAAAGTGACCGACAAAAAAACTATTTTTTAAAAAAAGCATGGGGTGCAAGACGACAGTTGTTATAAATACTTTATTATTAGTTATTTGTAAATATAGAGTTATTATAAAAATAAAGTAGAAAGCACCTCAGGCTTTTAATTTTTTTTTTTTGTCAATAGTTGTATTCTTATTTTAAACTTATTTCAATTTATTCTACTAATCTAATTAGGGTACTTTCTATGGATGTTGAACAATATCTTTATATTTGAAAATTATTTTTTACTTTTTAGTTCATATTGCTATTATAACGTGATTTTTTTAAAAACTATAATTTTAATAATTCAGCGAACTATTGAAAACTTGGAGACCGTGCGGCTAACATATTGTGATTTTCCAGTCGTCCATTTGAATGGCAAATCACATTTCTATCTTAGATCTTATCAGCTCTTTTCATTGACGAATAAAACCGATTAGCGGAAATCGGACAAGGCGTTCTAGATTTATCAATAAAATACAGACAGACCTTCAGACAGATGGATAGATAGATTTTTTTTCGGTTTTCTGGTTCTAAATATTCTGAAGCGTGGAGAAATTTGATTCTGATTTTTTAGGTAAATGTCAGACGCTTTGCGCTAGCCTTGTGTTGCGTGGTCAAGCTGGCGCTGACGTAGCAATGATATATAACCTACCCTTGTTTTTCACATTGCAATAAATGCTAATTTCGTTTCGGCCACCTCTATTCTTCAGTTCGGTCTTTTCATTTTCGTACAAACACAGTAACTACAATGGCTTTTGAAATGGGATGTACAAATATGTCAAAAATGATGGAGGGCTGGTGTTTCGTAAGAACGGGCCACTAGTTACGTATAAGGAAAATAAGTATGTACATTTGTTTCGCGGAAGGGAAATCGCCAGTGGAAGAAAATTTACTGTTCGCCCTTATTCAAGGCCAGTTGCACCATGGGCTTTTTACCAACAGTTTGGATGTTATTCTCATTTTATATCAACGGAAAACCAATAATCAGGAACGGTATCATTTACAGATCGTAATCGAAGGTAGTATTAATTTGGTCATCATAAGAGTTGGATTTTGATTATTGCCGGTTTATTGGCCGATCCCAAAAATAACCCTTTTTGAATTGCAAAAAATTGGCATGCAGGGACATACAGAAGGTAAAAATATCTTTAGGCCTATAAGCCTGTCACACTGTCCGAGAAGTGACTGGGACCAAAGTGCGACTAAACTGACTGAGCTCTCTACCTAACCGACGCCTACACCAGTCAGTAGAGTAATTCTATGTTGCAAAAGGTGGTGCAGAAGATTTTTTTTAATATTGTGTATATGGATGCAAATGAGTAAATATCAAAAATGGTTATACGAGATATCTCGGGACAACTTTTGGCAGCTACGAACCTCTATATTGGGACTTTTGACGGACTTTGACGCGACCATTTGGTTCAAAATCACTGGCTTAGTGTATACACTACCGCTCAAGAATATTTGGGCACCCACTTTTTATTGTACCTACTGATTATATAAAAGTTTATTTAGAAAATCCTGTTTAAGCACATTTGAATATTTCTCCGAAGTGCATTGATATCGCTCACAAATCAAATTTGTTACTAGACCATAACTGCTATAATAAAGGTATCGGACAGTAATGAAAGTTCAGGTATAAAGGGGTCATTTAAAAATTCATGTAAGCATTTTTTCATTTTATTGCGGGTAGCCCTAATTATATTTTAATATTAAAGTTTATTTTGGATAACAACGCTTAAATAAGTTTTAATCAGATAAGATAATATATGGCTATGTAGTTATGTCGCCAAAGGAAAAGCTTATTTTGATTTGTTGCCCCTTTCATTTGTGATTTAACTTCGAATTCAATTGTTGTGTCACGTTAACTTTTAGCTAGAAAATTCGTTTTTTAAATCCCGGTTGATCTCATCGGTATATCAGTAAATTGTATTCTCCTATCAAGTAAGTTTTGGAGTGGGCGGTAGTGGATAATTAATTTTAACGCTACCCAACGTTAAATTAAGATCAAAAGCAGAACCGGCCCCGAGTCCCCGCGGCGCCGCTCGGAATACTTAGTTGTATGGCTGGTGCAATCAATAATGTCGGCACGAAACTCCCTCTTGGCCGAATAATATCCACCCCTTATATTGCTTCAAATGGCAGATTACCCACTGCCAGCATAAAAGGCAGCACGCGCTCCCGGGCAAGCTCGAACTGCTGGAGTTCTGTAATTGAAATTTTCAGGTGTGCTCACACGGTTACAAAAACACACATACACATACGACGAACCTGTTAGTTGTATTTATAGATGCGTAAATAATCTGGGATCGAACTATCATAATATTACTTAACTTTAAGCCAAGGGCCCGAAAACAATTAGCTCTAATGGGGGATCGTTCAGGAATGAATGAATGAATACTTGAATGAGGTTTGTGAACTTGTATAAAGGTAACGGAAAGGGATTTCGGGGTGGGGGGGGGGGTTCTAAGCGGATGCAGAACAGGGGCTATAATTATAAATGTACCAAAGGGATAAATTTATACGGTTATATATTCACTTAAATCTGCAAAATAATCGCGCGATCTTCAAAATAATACCAGGCTAATAAATAATACGTTTAATAAAGAATTTAAGATGTGAAATGTGTTTTTCTGACTTTATGGTGATAAAAATTACCATAAATACTCCAAATAAGGTTATCCTCAGGACAGGAGCATCTGGAATGTGGATGGTTTCTAAACGGATGCAGAATTGCGACGAAAGGAAAAAATAGATAATTAGATATTCATTTAACTCTGCCAAATAATCGGGGGCTCAAAAAAATAATACAGGGCGAATACAACAATTAATAAAAGACTGTCTGTAGACCGGCCTGAAATGCGTTTTCCTACCCTTATGGTAATTCTTCCTATAGATTGAAATCATTTTGAAAACAATAATCTAGATTTACCCACTATCCTCGCAGACAGGAAAAACCATAATGCCACCCAAACAAATATCGACCTAACTTATAGAAATACAAGAGATCTGTATTGCGAATTGACAGCTGTTTCCCATCGTTTAGCCCCGGCCCCCGGAAAAATCAAAGGCAAATTTGAGCTTAAGGGCGACAAATTCCAATGGATAATAAATTATCACTGATTCTATACTGCCTCAATTTTAACTTGCTTGGCGTTATGAGCGACGCGACGGCCGTTGTTCAAGCGTTGTAAACAAGTAAATGTATTAAAAATAATAAAAAAAACACGACTGCCGTTACAGAAAGTGAACTATTGTATTTATGACTATTTTTGATGGTTTTTTTTAAAGAAATATTTGTGGTATATGTATTTATATATATATATATATATATATATATATATATATATATATATATATATATATATATATATATATATATATATATATATATATATATATATATATATATATATATATATATATATATATATATATATATATATATATATATATATATAATATTTGATTGGTTTTTTGTAAAATCTTTTTTTAAAGAATTCGTTTAAAGGATGACACTTTGATGAAAAAATTAAAATAATAAAAGCCACTTACATAGCTGGAAGGTTTTCCCGGACTGGACTGGGAAATGCTTATTGTTTAAACGAGATGTATTTTTGGATGAGTACCACTTTCGACGGTACACTGTAGGTTTAATGGGATCCCTTTATCGCTAGCGAACGATCACCCTTCATCCACATCTCAAAAACAAAGCGTATCCTTTAGCAAACCAAAATAAAATGTCTTTATTAAAGACAAATTTAAGCAAAAACAATGAAAAAAATCACAATCAATCGTCTCTTAAATGCGGAATGACATTTCGAAAATTCGATTTGAAATTCGAATACATCCACTCTTTTAAAGGACGATATAAGATTGCTGGGCTCGCTATCAGCCAGCTATTAAATGAAAATAAAAATAAAATACTTCATTTGCTCGTTCCCATGAAATAAGATATAAATCGTAATTTCTGGTCGAGAAGTTTATACTTAAGGCTATATGATATTTACAAGAGTTCAAAACATAAGATAAAATTGTATAATATTGTTAATATTTGATTGGTTTTTTGTAAAATCTTTTTTTAAAGAATTCGTTTAAAGGATGACACTTTGATGAAAAAATTAAAATAATAAAAGCCACTTACATAGCTGGAAGGTTTTCCCGGACTGGACTGGGAAATGCTTATTGTTTAAACGAGATGTATTTTTGGATGAGTACCACTTTATATATAGTGTATATATATATATATATATATATATATGTATATATATATATATATATACACATATATATATATATATATATATATATATATATATATATATATATATATATATATATATATATATATATATATATATATATATATATATATATATATATATATATATATATATATATATATATATATATATATATATATATATATATATATATATATATATATATATATATATATATATATATATATATATATATATATATATATATATATATATACATATATATATATATATATATATATATATATATATATATATATATATATATATATATATATATTTATATATATATATATATATATATATATATATATATATATATATATATATATATATATATATATATATATATATATATATATATATATACATGTATATTTCCGGATTGTACCCAATCAGACCTTTAATTTGACACTAAACACGATATAATTATGTTAATTTATTGACATTTGAATATTTGGACATTTAGATAACTATGTTCTTGATATTTGGACAGTTAAGTTACACTATATAATATATTAAAAAAACAAAAGAATAAAAACGGGAAAATATTTTTTAATTAAATATTTGTGGAGTAAATATTTATTTATATAGATATACGTCTATATTTTTCAAATGTAATCAATCAGACCTTTCATTTTATACTGAACTCGATATATTTTTTCTAATTCATTGGAATGTGGACATTTAGACACTTATTTATTGGACATTAGGACAGTTTAGGTACCCTGTGACATTCTAGATGGCATAAAGATTATAACAATACCGCAGACTTCTAAATCAGTTTAGGCGTTTAGAAGTTATGGTGCAATAAAGAAACGGAAAACATACGTAGATGAACTCATTACACTTTATTTTGTTGAGCAGTGGTGTAAAAAAATACCTTACGAGCTCAACGTAGCATCCGACCACTCCGGATGGCTGCTGGAGCCTAGTTGCATAATATCAGATGTGGATTTATTTGTGGATACTGCATTAGAAACTAGATCAGAAGAGTAAAACATTAAGGTATTTTTTCTTCTTCCAGAAATGAATTCGTCATCATTGAGTTATCCAAATATAATATCCCACTTGTCCTAGTTACTATAGTCCGAGAGATAGATGGCTCAAAGTGACGCGCGGCGGAATCAAACATCCACCCCCTCCCCCGCCACCCGCGCGGTGGCTTCCGATGGCTCCCGGTCTAAATCCACTCAGGATCACCTAAGGAACAATTGTGCCATGTATGAGCCTTTAATCACAAAATGCAGGGTTCCCATAGAAAATGTTGCATTAAAGCCACATCTAGTAAGCTGATATAGCAGAAGGAGAAGAACAAGAAGTTAAATAACAATATTAACAAAAACAGATGTAAAAATTATCTGTACTACTTTAATATGAAATATACACTATCATCTTGTGAATATATTATACTCAAATATCTTTAAAATCTAAATTATTCTGATAAGGTCATTGATCTTTTATAGAGGTATTATTAATTTCTTCGAAGGCTCGCTTTCCCCCGAAAATAGATATTATAATTGGGCTCTTGAATCTATTACACTTGAAGAGCTTTTGAATATCGTAACTTGCTGTAAAACATTGAATAATATAATTAATTATTACTTTCCTGGCAGAGGAAAGTTTTGTAAAGGCACTTCTGTGTGTCTGTCTCTGTGTATTCCTCGACGAAAGCGCCCGAACGCTTATCTGATCGAGCTGAAATTTGGCATGCAGGCTTCATTTGGTCATAGCAAGAGTTGAAAAGGTGGGTGAAAGGTGGAGTTCAATTGTGGGTGAAATCGGTCCAACAGGGGGGCACGCTAGTCGTACTTGAATCTCGAAATATTGGACCTAGATACTTGAAATTCGGTACACAGATGTAGGGTAGAGCCGAAACCACATTGTTAATTTTTTGTTGCATATCTTATACCTATACAAGCGACACAAAAAATACCGCTATACATTTTAATCAAATAATAATGTCAAGCCGCCCGAGGCCAACCGAGAAACAAACCATATTAAAAAGTCGGTTGTGTCACTCAAGACTTTCCTGTCAAGTAGCCAGGAACTTAATTCATCTAAATATTAATTTCATAAATCCTACCACCACCACGCATGGGCATGGTCTTAGCAAAAATGGTCTTTCGACTTTTCGACGTTTCGACTTTCGACTTTGTGACTTTACGACTTTTCGAATTGTGTGTCTACTATTGACCGTTGAGGAGTTGCCTCGTCGGGAGCCAACCCAGGATTCAGCCATGTCATAGTAAAAATTCCCCGTTATGGCAACATTTTGATACGTTTTACGTATTTGGTAAGTGTGCAATATTAAACTAGTTTCTATCATGTATTTTATTTCTATAATGTTTATTAAACTAGTTTTTATCATATCAATAAATAATGTTTTATATTAAATAGGTATGTTAAAACGAAATTAGAAAAACAAAATAATATTAATCAAAAAACACAGTAAAAATCTTCCCTTTTATTAAAACAATGAAATAAACATTGAAAGGGCCTGGAACAACATAACGTTTTACAAAAGATATAGAATTGTCAAAACTGAAAAAAGAGTGGGAATAATGTGAGAAAAGGGTACAATTGGCACTCGCCGCCCAAGTGTCGCTCACCTGCCCGCCCAAAGCGAGCGGCGGGCGTCGCGGCGCCCGCCCCAGAGACGTATGCGCGGATAGCGTGACTTCGCCCTGTTAAGCCGATACTTTCGCGGCTGGCAAGAAAGAGAGAATGGACTGGGCGGGTGGTGACCGGTCCTCGGCACGCGACCGCTTTGCACAACTTTTACTAGCGGACTGTGGATCGCCCACGGTCGTTAACGCTCAAATTAATATCCATGCCATTTGGAAAAAGCGCTCAACCTAATCAGCCATTAGTTGATAACGATTCTTCCTAATTGCGGCCTAGATTTAAAATCAATTTTATCTTTCTTTTGCTTTTTGCTAAACGTAATTTTAGTCCCATTTACCTCCCTCGTTTTACTGAAATAAATGCTTCAATTAAATCTATTTTCCAATTCTCTTTATAGTATGTAATATAAATAATACACGGTGTGTTTTAATAACCGGCATCCTTGAAGTGCTTGAATCAATACGAGCAAATAAGCATATTTTTTTTGGAAAAAACTACAATAATATAAAAAAAATATGAAAAATAAAATAGCTATTGGGCTCGATTGCGTTTCTTCGTGAACCAAAATCGGAAATTAGTTCGTGTGGACGAGACAGGGCAATACGCTAGAGAGTAATGTAAAATGAACGGTCGTCACTTTTTCGCATTAAAACTACCACAAAAGATAAAGCATCTGAATATAACCCCGCACGAAATGTGTTCAAATTTATTCGGACGAGTATAAGTTCGAAAGGTAGTTTTTATCGACGATCATTCGTTTCATATTCCGCTTTAACGTATTGCTCTGTCTCGTTCGCTTGAACTAATTTCAGTTTTAGTTCACAAAGAAACGAAATCGGGCCCATTATATACCTATTTATATAAATCATAATAAATAGACATTTTTAAATTATTATTTCGGTCGACAGATTTAAATTCAGGCAGCAACAGCATTCCATTCGCAATTCTACCCATAGCAGATTTCATACATCCGCCGAGAAATACGAGAAACTTTATTTAAAACTAGATTTAACGATCTAAAAACGATGGTAAGACAGCTACGTGCATGGGTAGAACACGCATGCGCATCTCCAGATCATAAAATTTAGAAAAGAGATAACGCGGCTCCTCGAACCTTATGAGTTAATGCAATTTATCACGTTCACAATTCTTGAGGAGCAACTTTTATCAGCGAAAGTGTCTTCTGCGAAAGATTATTTTCGTCATTGGCTCTGACAGTTTCCGAAGTGGAAAATAAAGCATGTGGCGCTTTTTCGCCGACACGTCGCTAAGAAAAATAAATTATATTTAAGGAGCAATATTTTCAATGTGTTGAATTACATGGCTATACGATGGAGTTAGCGCCGGCAACTGTGGACGATTTCGTGCGCCCTCGGACGAGTAATAATTACCTTCATTGCATAATAATTAACAATCAAATTACATTGATTAATGTAATTAGTAGCCTAGATGTAATTACCACATCTATAGAAGATTTAGCTGGAATATCTACGTAATGACATACGGGTATTATGAACATCAGAGTTGAATATGGAGATGATAACTCATTGTCAGTATACTTAGGAATAAACTTAGCTTAAATGTTAATAATACATTTAGATAATTAAATACATCAGTAATGAAATTTACACAAATTTACAAAGAACTTTATAATAAGAAATTCCATAAAGTGATAATTTATAACCGTATTCCCAATAATAAAAAGGTAATTTGATTCCACGTGGCGAAAAGGTACAATGAATATAGTAATTATAATAAAAAATACTATCGATTGCGATACCATCCGCTTAACTCAAGAACTCCGCTAAATAATTTTAATGACCTATTATTATCGAAGTAATCAATCTATTAATGATTCATTCGTTCACTGATTAATAATTTATTTACTGTTTTTATTACCAGTACTTAGGTATAGGTCATTGTTCTGATCCAGGGGTAGGAAGCAGGTGCACTTGTAATGGATTTAAATTGGGAGTTTTCATAGGCGTTATCTTATATTATACTAGCTGACCCGTTCCCACTTCGTTGGGCGGTAAAACTTTTTACTTGTGATGAAATTATGAGTGTCGTTTGGTTAGTACTGAGTGCTATGATTTATTTCCTGACTGCCAAAAGAAGGGTTATATTTTTACTGCATATATATGTATGTATTTGCATGCCAATTTGACTATATAACCGTTATTTGTGAGTGTCTTCTTGTGAGTGTCTTATTTGTGAGTGTCTTATGTCTAACCATTTATGCAGTAAAAGTAAAATTATATGCAGTAAAAGGGAAAAGTATTTTGTTTTAAATACTTGAGACGATAAGTTGACTTATTTTGATATGAATTCATAATTATTGATAATAAGACCAATAAACATGACCTAACGATTTGAATTATTTTTTTGATATAAAAAACTACTTTTTGTGACTTAAATATAAAATTTAGACATATTCTGTCGCTGACTTTTTTGTAGGCTTTATCAAGCTCTATCAAGCACTTCTCTAGAACTTAATCATATATCTTTCATCGTTAAGGCAGAGTTCAATTCAATTCAATTCAATTCATTTATTTCAAAAAATCTTTACAGATTGTCGAAACTAAAACTAGGTGTTAGGTACATTTAATATTATTTACAATTTAATTCCTTCTTGATTTCATTTCCGTTCAGTTCTAAAGTTCACTTCGTAAATTATACACGTCATATACAGATATAAATTAATAACGATAGAGACAGAGTTCAATTTGTAGATAAAAAATATAGTTCGTTAGAAACGTTTTCGTTCGACCGTTTTTTCCGACTTACTTTGGAAATCCGACTACCACGAAAAAGTCGTCTTAATATATAGCCTATAACACGCACAAATAACGTGGATTTCTATTGGTAAAAGAATTTTCAAAATCGGTTCAGTAGATCCAGAAATTACTTCCTACGACGTCACAAACTTTAGCTCTTTATAATATTAGTATAGATAAAGTCCGATAAAAGAGGACAACTCAATAAACTGGTGAATTTAGTCATCCATGACTGTAAACATAACAATATATGTCACTCTTCAGATTAATAATGTGCAAATGAAGTGCAAATATCTAGGGGCGATAATTGACAGATATTTGCGTTGATGCAAAGATAAAAGATTTTTGCAAGAAGAGCCCGGAAGCAAATATACAACTTCTGGCAAAAAAGACAATAGTAGACACAAAAAACAATAGGTATTCAAAAGTATTAATAGGAGGCATCTCAGTGCACCATAGTGGCGTTACAACTAGATATGTCAACTACAACGGGCGAAGTTTTAACTATATTAGATAGTTCTATCTCCCGTTAGGTGAGCGTAGAAGACTTGGGACGAAAACAGTCCACTGCCTAGTTACGCCACCCACCCGTAAGGGACCATTGTCTTACCGCGAGATAATCAGGTTAATCACTCAGCGGGCCGATACTCGCGCCCTTACTTCTAGTTGCAACCAGATTACTCCGGTATCCCGACTGGTTATAGGTTCGAGGTCGCTTGCGCGGTCCTCCCCTTTAAGTAGCGGTGATAAGCGCGGTGTCTACCGAATCTATCGCGGACCACGGCATCCTTCGCCCGGCTCTTCACCAGGAATCGGGTCGAATGGTCATTTCAAGAGCAGTAGCCGTAAGGTTAACAACTAACCCTGCTCTATAGGAAACAATAACGTTTCCAGACCATCCATATATTAGCTAGATATGTCCTCAGATACAAATAAGTTTGCTTCATACCCTTTGGCCGTAAAACATGTGACAGAGAAAGCAATAAATTAAACAGTATCCGAGAAAATAGCACGCCAATATTCGTCGAGGCAGCTCTCACACCGGAAACGGTCGGCTATCTGTCAACGGACTGGCCGGCTTTCAGTAGTGGTTTTAAAGGGGTCATTTTCGAGCGCAAAAGGCCAATCTAGGGAAACATATATCGATGTTTCAGATTTCCCCGACTGGCAGTCGGAATGCATAATCGATTGGCTGACGCCGCTCGGTGCGCAAACCGTCCAGGAGCGCCCGAAGTTTGTCTCCTAGGGGAAACTGGCCCGCAGGCCAGAATCCTACCAGGGCTCGCACTTCTGCGTAAAGGCTGCCGGATATGTGTTGACCCGTGAATTACTGTAGTTGTCTGTCTTTAAGCGTGGTCCATTTGATATTGAATATTCGCGGGCCGTTTGCTCCGCGGCTGGCTAAAGGCGAATGTACGTTATGCATTCTTATTCTCCGTAAAGTTGAATAAGACTAAAATACTTTAAATGTTGTCGTGCCAATTCGCTAAGTGCCAATTCGCTTCCGCCCTCACTTCCAGTTGCAACCAGATTACTCCGGTCTCTCGACTGGTAACACTTTCGAGGTCGCCTGCGCGGTCCTCTCCCTTAAGTAGCGGTGATACGGTGAAAGTTAAACATCACATGTTGGATAATTTTGATAATGAGACTAAGTTTTTTATTGCATGTCTAAAGCATCTCTTTTTCCAGTTTAATCTACCCAAAAACCTATGCCACATAAGTTAAAAGGGGGCTTCTAGAAATAACATTTTCAAACTTACAATGAGTGAGACACCCCGCCACACAGACGCCCGTCGACCGCCCTACGTGTGTGGCAACGCATATCCCCGGCTAATGCTCTCTATAAATTAGTGGCTGAAAATATAAAGAGAGAGTAGTAACCGCATTAATCAGTGCGTTGAGATTAGATCACTCCTCGGCGAGTCGCGATGGTAATAAGTCTTGCGGCAACGTTTCTTTATCAGCATAGCGCGAAGCAATCCGCCAGGCCGCAGCGTGTTTGCTGATGGTAACGTACTAAACAACATGCAAAAATTGCCTGTAATCTTGCGGCGGTTGCTGTAAAAAATAATGCGGCCGTAAATGCGTCCCGCTCGTTAACTCGCGCGCGCCACTTTTGTCTGTGAGTTCGCTGGACTGGAAACAATACCAGTACGTCGACTCCGGAGACAGGCTAAAATATTATTCCAAACGTACATACGGGACGCGTATAAAATAAAACGAGCATTGATTCGCATAAACGTCGCTGGGGACATAAACCCTCGGATCTTTGATTTCGAAAATTCACCGTCGCGAAGGAGATTTGTGACTTTATTGGCGGATATCAAAACATTATGACTAGCGATGGAGACTAATTTTATATCAGGGAGATTTACTACTACAACTAGGAGGTACATTTGCTATGTTTGTATCTTTATACACAGAATGAAATTTAATTAACCGGCATCCTTAAAGGGGGTAAATCAGTACGAGCAAGTAAGCAACTTTTGAAAAAAAAAAACACATTTTTTTATTTTTTTAACACGCTTTTATTAGGTCGACCTGTATGCAACTAAATATGTAATGGAATCTAAGGTAACTAATTTAACCATCTTCCAAGGATCGTAGCGTCATGAAAATTGGCAGCTGTATGTAGTTCTGATGACAATACAATAATATTGTATTGTCATCAGAACAATACAATTATGATGACAATACAATTATGTCTGATGACAATACAATTATACACGCTCTCCATCATACAAACACACACTAACATCCATACACTCGCACCTAGCGATTTTAACTGTTACTTTTAAATTCTTTTTGGTTTTATTTATTTTGTATTGTTTAGCATATTTAATCCTTATATAGCAAATAATTTAAAACATCATTGGCTTTGTTACTGGTATATATATTATGCTTATACGTATGTTTTTATGCTGTATGTTTTTAAGAAAAATAAAATAAAAATAAAAAAATATGGTACTGTCGAACTGATCTGATGATGGAGTCGGAAGATATGAACTGGAACTTCATGACTTGTTAGAATAGTTTTGGAATGAACTTTGACCACGATTAGGTTTCAAGGTCTGATGATGAAGCCGAAAGATAGGCACTGGCATTCCATGATGGCAGTGTTTGGACTTGAAAAGCGTGTTTTTAGTGTTTTTTTACACTGTATTAATTTTCAATGGCAACGATTTTTTTAAAAATCGTATAATAAGCACTGAGCATGATGCGCTACCAAACGGTAAGTAAAATATAGCTAATATTGTTTATTAGTGATTTCTTACCTAATGATAATCGAGCAACGAGCTCAAACGCTTGTCAAACTTTTATTTAACAGTCAGGTCATTCAAATTTTCAAATAAAAAAATACGTAATATATTTTTAAAAATATTTTTAGTGATCCCATTTTTTAAATCAAAAGTTGCCTAATTTCTCATACTGATTCATCCCCTTGAAGGATGCCGGTTAATTAAAACTCCTGTATATATAAATGGATGCTGGTATATCTGTCTGTCCGAGCTTTATAGACTCCAAAAAAGTTTAACCGATCACCATGAAAGCTGGCATATATGTATATGTATTTATTTATGGAGAAGGTTTTTATGATATCTGCCTTGTGGTAACCTCCCACTATAGGGCGCTGCAGTACATCAACTTATATACCGCAAAACCGATCGCCATCAAAATTAGTATACATATTTACGCAATATTAACCGTATTGTAACTCGCCACCAGATGGTGCTGCAGCCAACTTCTATACCGTTCAACCAATAGCTGTGAAAATTGAAAGACATTGGTATTTGAGGACGAATATTATTTTTGCGCTATTCACGTTGTTGTAACTTGCAACTAGATGGCGCTGCAGCAGGTCAACTTCTATACAGTTCACAGACTGGTAAATATGCACGGAATTATCAAAAACGCCATTCGGAGTATCTATCACATCGTCAAAAATGCAATAAGCTTAAAAGTTAAACACAGAGCAATCTAGAGTGCTACAAGAGCGCCGAAGAAGATTAGCGGCAGAGGCCAATTCTTCTACCGCACAATGCCTCAAATGCACGGGGTGATAAGACTAAAATCATAACTCCAACATTTCTGCACCGATTTTATTTAAAAAAAATATCTATTGAAATCATAAATAATGCTTTTTAAATCATAGAACCGAATTTATTGGACAAAAAATATACAATAAATATGAAAGAGAACATTAATAAATTAGCTGCAAACAAAACTTAATTCTAATATTTTTTTTACGCAAAATAGAAAGAACAATAAAGCTTAAAAATAAATTTTAATTTTAACAAAAAATGGCACAATGGGCCCTTATTCTGAAATGGTAAATAACATTAGTTTCGTGATTTGATCATAAATTTAATAAATTTGTTTTATCGTCTTTTACTTCTTTATTGCAGTCCCACAATACCAGAAGAGAGTTTAAAAGTTCCAACACACCATTTTCCTTCGAGACATCCTTGCGCAAAAAACACCCATCGAACAAGTCGATAATTTTTATGCAGCGAGACCTTTAAAACACCTTTAAAAATTACTAAAAAAAGTCCATTTATCGCTAATGAATATTGAATGGTTTCTAGCACGATTCCAAATAAAAGGCATTTTGATTTTATCCACAATCGAATTTCATAATATTTCATATGGAGAATTTTATTTTTTAAATTAAGATTTTAGACAAAATAGATTACATATAGTCGCTATTTGGCCTCGTTGTTGTACAGAGTAATCAGAGATATTTAGAAGCAAGCATAATCTTTCTAAAACAATTATTATTCTTTTGTTTTTCTCGTTTATAAAACATATTTCTGTGTTGTCGTCAGTCTTGATCAAGTTGCCTCCGGCTGAAAAAAAGCAGAAGAAAGCTAAGTGGCAGGCAAAAGCAGGCCAACGGTATCCTAATTAAAAGGTTATTATTGTAGCAACAAGAAAAGATTAAACTACGAGGAGTTTTTTTATAGCTCTGTCAAGTTCAAAAATATATTATTTTGACATAAAATCTAGATGACAATTTGAGGATATACAGAGCTGGAGGCACAGCATGTATTGCCATAATAGTATAAAACACATACCTTGATATATACCTTCCATAACACCTCGTTCGTAAATATTTGTTAATTTCGGCTGAATGAGACCTTTTAACCGAGCGACAAAATGCAACTAGCATGTGATTTTACGGCGCGTGAAAGTCGCTAATTGAAAGGGTAATAATTGGCAAGCAATAAATGTCCAGGTAATAATAACGCATTCTAATGTGTTTTTGCTTATCCTGTTGAGAATAAAGGTATCGTAGTACGTCAAATCGTCAGTCGTATTTTTCGATTTTTGTCCACTGTCGCGGCACTGTGTACCGGCGCGCTCATCAAGCCCTAACTAACCCTTTACTACCGGACGACTTCTGTTTGCATGAGCAATTATATTGATGAAGAAAACAAGTTATCTCGAAAGAAAAGACTTCTATTTCTCCGACTAAAATCCCACATAGGAATCGGAAATCGCGACGTTTTCACGTAAAACTGAGTCCGGATACTATAGATATAAGTACCTCTAGACCATGTAAACCAAAAAAAAATGTATAGTAAAATATTTTTGTATATCAAAATATCACAAGGTGAGATAGAAAAATAGGAAAGACTGAAATCGAAAACTATCGCGGTTGTTTGACATTATAAATAGGATAAAACGAATTTACCGCGTGAAATTAAACACGCATTTACCGCCCACCACTGTTATAATTTGTGAAGTAACAGCAGCAGTTTGTCGGATACCCGCAGAACAACGGATGCCGATTTGACAGTACTTAAGTCTTCCCTAGAAAACGTCGGTTACAACATCGCCGAAATATCGGGTGCTACAAACTTCAAAAGGTAAATTCGTTTTAACATTTTTATAATAAGAAAGACTGACTAAAAACATGTTTTTTTTAATTATTGCCGGAACCATAACGAAATGGCTGTCACATCTTATATCAGTAGAATATTTTCCTTATAATGAAAAACACGATGGATGATGAGGACTTGGACAAGAGATTCGATGACCACGAATCATCTAAAATCCTTGGATTTCATGTCTCCCTTCCTCCATTTACAATTAACTATAATAGACGATGCTTCTCACAGTTACATAGTTATTTTTTATATGTGAAGCTATGCGCGCTGAAGTGCAGTGCTGAAATATCCCCTTATCGCTGCCGAATGACGCGGCGATGCACAGTGAAGCGATTTTTAAAAATAAAAATATAAGTGTAAGTCATGACGTCAGTTTTTAAGTCTAAACGTTGATGTTAGAAATAGCCAAGGATTTATATTTCTTTATTATGCGCCGATACAGCCACATTTATAATTTTAAAAGATCTCCTAAGGGATATGCACAAATGTAAAAATAATGTTTTTTTAATTATTGCCGGAACCATAACAAAATGGCTCTCACATCTTATCTCAGTAGAACATTTTTCTTATAATGAAAATCACGATGGATGATGAGGACTTGGGAAAGAGATTCCATGATCACGAATCGTCTAAAATCCTTAGATTTCATGTCTCCCTTCCTCCATTTGCAATTAACTACAATAGCCGATGCTTCTCACAGTTACATAGTTATTTTTTATATGTGAAGCTATGCGCGCTGAAGTGCAGTGCTGAAATATCCCCTTATCGCTGCCGAATGACGCGGCGATGCACAGTGAAGCGATTTTTAAAAATAAAAATATAAGTGTAAGTCATGACGTCAGTTTTTAAGTCTAAACGTTGATGTTAGAAATAGCCAAGGATTTATATTTCTTTGTTATGCGACGATACAGCCACATTTATAATTTTAAAAGATCTCTAAAGGGATATGCACAAATGGTTTCGTAATCTGAAGATATATACTACAAAGAGCGTATAAGAAAATACTCTAAAGCGTTGAAATACTTTCAGTACTTAAGTTGATGGTAACATCGACACATTGTCAAAACAAGTTGATTCCACCACAACCAGTTGGGTGAAAGCGATGCTCTCAAGCCGCACGGCCAAGGTAGCTCTTCACGGAACAAACCTTGAAGTCACCACCACAAGAGGCTCTCTGCAGGGAGGCATACTCTCGCCTCTACTATGGACTCTTACAATAGATCAACTCCTGCATAGGATGGTAGAGGCCCTGGCCTCTAAATACACAGGGCTATGCTGATGACCTATTTGTCATTGTCCAGGGCTTCTGCCAAAACACGTTAACAAAGATGCAAAAAGCGTTAACAATGGGTGGAAATTAGTGCAGAGAGAACGAATAATCGGTCAACGACGATAAGATCGGCCTCGTGCCATATACTAACAAACGTCAACTAGGTGGACTGAAAATGCCAAATCTGAACCAAATGCAGATCCCTTTCTGCGAGAAAGTAAAGTATCTGAGTCACGGTCGACCAGAGACTCACCCGGAACAGTCACCTAGATAAAACAAATCAAAAAGCTGTAAGTGCTTTGGGTATAAGAAGAAGACTGGAAGGGAAAAAATGGAGCAATAACCCCAAGATCTCTGACTGGCTATACACTGACTTTGTGAGGCCGAAAATGTCGTACGCCTAGATGGTATGGTGCAACAAAGACAAACAGAAAACTATGATTACTATACTAAGCCATATTTACAGGACGACTTGCCTCATGACCACTGGCGCAATGCCCTCCACTCCTGGAGCAGCTGGCGCAATGCCCTCCACTCTAGATGCACTGCTGAACTTACATTCACTTATAACAGGTGTCGAAAGCCAACATGTACAGGCTGTCTGCCCGGGAAAAGGCAAACTGGATCTCACAAGCACTAAGATCAGTTCTTGACTCAGTCAGTGAAACTCCAACTCTCAACATGGTATCAGACCCCATGCTTCCACTTCTAAACTTTGGAAAATTCTTTATAGTGGAACTGCCGCCCAGAGATGACTGGTTAAAATACCAACTGCACTGAGAGGCCGGTAGCCTTAAATGGTATACTGATGGGTCATAATCGGGACTTGACGTAGGCTGCGGTATTTATGGAGAGCGACCAAACTTCGGAAGAAGTGTAAACTTTGGGAAATACGGCTCCATATTCCGAGCGGAGGTATACGCCATTATTTTGAATGTGCGGAATAAACCTCCATAAGAACTACATCAACCACCGTATCTATATCCACTCGGATAGCAAGGCAGCTCTTATGGTACTAGCCTCGAATACCATTAATTCAAAGCTGGTGCAAAACTGCGTATCACTACTGAATTCCCTGGGCGAAAAAACAGGGTAATTCTAAGATGTGTTCCCGGCCATGCAGGAATCGAAGGAAATGAAAAAGCCGACGAAATTGCTAAGATGGGAGCAAAGGGAACGTTATACGGCCCTGAACCTTGCTATGGCGTACCAAAAAGCTTTGCAAACCTAATGCTCAAAAAATATGTTTAAAACAATCCGTCAACCACTGGAACAACACGCCAGGGTTGAATCATTCAAAACGCTAATCAAGGCTAACGACCACTATCCGTGAGGCATTATCGCTAAATAGGAACAATCTACGCATACTGGTTAAGGCGCTCACGGTGCATTGTGGCCTAAACAAACAAATGTACAACCTCAAACTCCGGGACACGAAAATGTGCAGGCTCTGCCAAGGGACAGAGCGAACTCTACTGCACCTCATGTGCGAGTGTGGCCCACTGATAGGTAAAAGATACACCCACTTGGGTGGGCATTACCCCTAACCTGAGGGGATAAAACAATCATGCGCCAAAAGCCTGTTGAGGTTCTTTATTTTTATTGTTTATTCCGTAGCCGGCAATTGGGGAGGGGGTCGCCCTGGCAGCCAATACGCTGCTGTCGGTGCCGCTGAATCTCGTACTCCATTCACGATTCGCTTCCATTCTTGACGATTTTTTGCCACGTCTCGAGCATCGATAACCGATAATCGTTGATTGTTGAGGTCGTCTTTGATGTTATTTAGCCAGGTATTCTTCGGTGCCGATCGCTGAATTCTCCATTCTGTCGGACGGTTTTGCCAAAGAAGTTTACGTGGCAAGCGATTATCGTTCATTCGGCAAACATGGCCGAACCATCGTAGTCGACGTTTTTTACTTCTTCTTCGATCGTTGTTAGTAGATCGCATCTTTAAGTTTTTAAATGACACGAGGCTTAGCGCAGAATTATAGTAGGTGGCGAACACAATAGATCAGCAATGGTAGCAGTGTTACAAGGTAAAGACCTTAGAAAAGCTCCAAACAACAAATATAAAATAAAAAACATCGACACATTTGCCGCATGAACCGATAGTGGTAGAAAAAGAAAGATTGTCACATTTGTCGAAATGTGTTTTTTTTCGCAAATGTCATTCTTTCCATATGACACAAGATTATTGCAAAAAGAGGTCGTTTTGGTATCAGTATTTGAGACGTTTTGAACCGCAGCATGAACACTTTACCGCAGAAAGGTTGTGGTAACCGCAGGTAACCGCAGGTAATTCATAAATTATTGACGTTTTTGCAGCAATTATGAAAGCACAGCAGTTTCAATCGACTGCCGTATCATAAATTAATACAATGGATATTGCTGAATAATAAACAAGTAAATATCACAATTCATTATTTTCTAGAGTTCTAACTGCGAGTCATATTGGTTCGTAATGGTTTCGTGCAGCTTTAGCCTGATGGCCTGCTACTCTTTCCTTAGGTCGTCCTAACTCACTGGTCAGCTTTTATCTGGGAGCCTCCTAGAAAAATGACCTAACCTGGAAGGGCTGCTGTGAACCTGCAGTCGTAGAGAGTTGGGATCGGAAGTGCGGATCCAGGAGAACTCCTCGGGCGAAACTGAACGGTTCATGTACCGGGATGTGTCAGCCCATCGCTTTCACAATCCGGCGAATAACCGGGGGAGACTGGAGACGTATATACGTTTCCTAAAAAGCGGTGGATAGTAATTGACCTGGCGTATCTTTAGAAACGATATGTTGGCCACCCGATACTGAATGAGCTTAACGGACAAAGGTCACCGCGGATCGATTTATGAACTACCGCTAATGTTACATAGAGACGGCGCAAGCGACCTCAAATCTTTCACCATACTGAAGGATGGAGAAATCCCTCCAAATCTGGCAGTAAGCGCGCGAGGAAGCCCGCTGGGTGGAAGTCCCAGTGCCTCTTGTAAGGTGACGGACTCTAAGTATTTGCGTTCATCCCATGGGAGAAAGGATGGAACTACATAGTTAGAACTCCCGGGGGTGACAGGTACGCTTTTAGAATAAGAGAAAAAAATACAAATAAAGGGCATTTATTTCTATTACAATCATATTAAATTAATCTTAAATTGGCTAAATTTGCCAAAGAATGATACAGTAAAGTTCTTCAAAATTACTATATTTAACAGAAAGATGACTATATCATAATAATAATATATACTAATATTATAAAGAGGTGAAGTTTGTGAGGTTGTAGAAAGTAATCTCTGGATCTACTGAACCGATTTTAAAAATTATTTTACTAATAGAAAGCCACGTTATTTGTGAGTGTGGTAGGATTATATTAATACGAAAAATGAAAAGACTTTTTCGTGGTATTCGGATTTGCAAAGTAAGTCGGAGAATAAACGTTCGAACGAAAAGGTTTCTAACTAACGCTGCCTTAACGATGAGAGATATATGATTTAGTTCCAGAAAAAAGTTGTAGAGCTTGATAATGCCTACAAAAAAGTCAGCGACAGCATATGTCTAACTTTTATATTTAAGTCACAAAAAGTAGTATTTTATATTTAAAAAATAATTTAAATCATTAGCTCATGTTTATTGGTAATATTATCAACAATTATGAATTCTTATCAAAATAAGTAAATTTATCGTCTCAAGTGTTAAAAACAAAAGACTTTTTCCCTTTTACTGCATAAATAGTTACAGAGATAATACGCTCACAAATAAGACACTCACAAGAAGACACTCACAAATAACGGTATTATAGTCAAATTGGCATGCAAATGCATACATACATATGCAGTAAAAATATAAGCCTTCTTTTGGCAGTTAGGAAATAAATCATAGCACTCAGTACTAACCGAACCACACTCATAATTTCATCACAGGAAAAAAGTTTTACCGCCCAACGAAGTGGGCAACGGGTCAGCTAGTAATAACGATAAAAAGCTTTTAGGCATCTTTAAAAAAATGCGAACTTATTGCCCGCAGGCAATATTTTAGAGCTAACCTATACTATTATATGAAGATTGTTTGTGATTAGATGCTAACTTAACCTATATAAAGAGTTTGAAAAATACAAAACAAGAGAAAGGAAAAATACTTATTTAACTCTTTGTGGCCACAAAATGCACCACACCAAAATAAACTAACACTATACGGATGCAAAGGTTTAAAAATCAGAAGAATGAAAAGGGAAAGGGAATTTATGTCGAAGATTTTAAATATTCTCTGAGTCTGTTACTAAAACATGTTATGCTTGGCGAGGTTCTCGCATTTTTTGGCTAATCATTCTAAAGACGGGCTCCGTGCACGATGAAAGAGAATAAGAAAAAGTCAGTGCTGTTACCAGGCAAAAAGAGTAGCAGCTTTCCTGTTGATCTCAGAGGGCGTCCATGAGTCGATATTGAAGTAATCTATGTAGGTGAGATGATTGGGAGCGACGCCCTCCAAAATCTTGAAAGCAGACAAAGAAGTCTCATATCTCTTTTCTCCCGGGTCGACAGCCATTGAAGCTTCTCTCTAAACTCCGTGATGTGACCAAATTTTCTGAGGCCATGGATATAACGAATGCAGACATTTTGGAAACACTTAACCTGGGAGACGGATAACTCCTCTGCGAGGTCGAGAAATGCGACATCTCCATAATCCAGAAGGAGGAGGAGAACAGACCGACAAATCGTAATCTTGCTATCCTCGGATAGGATTATTTTCAGCTTATTCAGCGAATGAAATCGGCCGAAAAGTTTGCGTCGCATTTCTCCAATATGGGGTCGCCATGAAAGGCTCTTGTACATATCGACAATGAGGTATTTAACCTCGAAACTGAAAGCAGCAGATCTTTCGGACTACGTTTATATTCATCCTCGATGTGAAATAACTGCTATTGATAAAAATCCCCTGTATTTTAGAAGTATTTAAGAGCAGTCCGCGTGTTTTAGACCACATAGAATAATATATGAATTGACAATAAAAGAAATTAAAGTTAGTACGATGTTGTTTTGAATGTGTTTGAAGCATACATGTTGATTTTAAGCAGATACACCGAGATGGATCTCTTGAAAATATCGATGTTTTGATTCGTCAATAATTGATCAGGTAACTTATTGAAAAGTTTAAGTCCTGTGTAGAGAATTGTCGCCTGGAACTTGGTCCTACGTAGTATGATAGGTTGGATATAATGGGTTTTATTCCTGGTTTCATGCCGATGTACCTCGTAGTGGGATATTGCCGTGCTCATTTACAACCTTAGAAATTGGCAACTTTCAGTGCAAGTCATATTGGAAGAAATTTGTATCACGTTTACGGTAAAATATCATTACCATTATGGTAAAATACCATTACGGCAAAATATATTTTCAAAATCAATAATTACCTGCTACTTCCTATGAAAACAATGATGATCTAGGGTACATGAAACAACAATCGTATAGTAACTAGTAAGATTATTTGGTTATACTTTTATTAACACCATCAAAGAATATTTATCTAAGAATCTTATCTAAGAAGAAGGTTATCTAAGAATATTTTCAGTACACTGTTTTTTGTCTCTCCTGTAAAATAAAAAAAATAAGTTCTATTTCTACAGTTACCGATTCAGTAATGTATCGCGAATCTTAACATGTTAACACATGTAAACCGATGCAAATTATTAATTCCAGTGTACCACTCTGACTATGAGGAGGTCCATGTCGAGACCACCATGAGCGTCGCACAGCCTGGATATCTGGGACAGCATAAATGCATCATCGACAGCCGCCAGTGTCACCAGACAGCGACAAAACAATTAACCGCTGATCCCCAGGAGAATCAATACCCGTGTAATCAATCTATATCTATATTATTTCATATAAACTCCTCAGAAATTCCATCTAGGACGATTATTAATTTATCATGTTATCTATATTATACAATTGGTATCAAGTTAGCATACGTTGGTGTCCCAAAAGATTCCAACTTAAGACCCGTGATATTTTAAAATTTCCATAAATTATTTTTTCAGTAAAATAAAATGTGTTTTTAACCGCCCTACCTTTGGGTCATTATTCAAAATGTAGGGAAATCCTTGTTTTTTTCATTAGATTTCTCAATAACAATACTTGTGTGGAATCAAGTAGCGCGGATGCTCGCGACGTGAAGAAGCCTCGCGGAGGGATACTACGCTTGCGGAGCATCTGCGCTACTGTGAAGACTCCCATTACTATACTATCCGCATTACAAAATGGCGAGTCAGGTCATTTATCATCGAAATCGTGCTATCTCTTTCGCACTTGCACGACCTTATGGAGCTGAACTCGTAACCGTAGTGCAGGTAGTTTTACGCATACAAAAGGATTGTCGATAAAGTAATGAAACGAGGGAAATAAATATAATTTAAGTATTGTTTCATTACGATAAATATTGAATAAGTTAAAAATATAAATATTGATATTGAAATATTAACATCAAAATATAATAGTATAAAATTTATAATAGGTGACATATTGAGTTGTCAACTACAACGGGGGAGCCCGTCCCCACAGGACGTTTTAACGTTTCGTCGTTCTATCGACCTGCAGTGAGCGTAGAAGACTTTGGACATAACATTCCGACGTCTAGCTACGCCACAACCCGTAAGAGACCAACTCCTTACCGCGAGAAAGCCAGGAATTACTTCCCGGCGGCTCGAGACACTCGCGCCCTTACTTCCAATTGTGACCAGATTTCTCCGGTCTCTCGATTGGTTCCGAGTTCGAGGTCGCTTGCGCGGGCCTCTCCCTTACGAAGCGGTGAAACGGTGTATACCGAATCTATCGCGGACCAAGGCGTCCTTTGCCCGGCTCTGAACCGGGATCGGATGGCCAATGGTCATTTCAAGAGAAGTCGCCGTAAGGTACGCAACCACCCCCGCTCTATAGGAAACAATACAGTTCCCAGACTCCCCCGACTGTTAGTCGGAGTGCACAATCGATTGGCTTGCGCCGCACGGTGCGCAGACCGTCCAGGAGCTTGAACCTCTGGATAGGACCGTCCAGAGGTTTGATTCCCAGGGGAAACTGGTTCGCTGACTAGAGTCCTACCCAGGTTCGCACCCCGTGCGTGGAGGCCGTCGGATGGGTGTTGACCCGTGAGTGTGACCGACCCTGAACATATGGGTCATCGTGGCATACTCATCATGGGCCCGTTAGCTCCCATGACAATAAAATAATTGTTATACACAAAAAATAATCCAGTCTTCGGTTGTCACATTTTCGATGGCCTCATTTAATAACTTTTCAACATCTGCCATTTTAAAGGTGCTATTTTTCGTCGCAACCCCCTTTGACTTGAGCCCATATTAACTCTATCGGATTATACTGACAGTGTTAAGGTGGAAGTCTAATTACTTCGTGACCGTATTCATTTGCAAGTTGGTCCACTGCGTATATTTTTTTGGTTGACTTAACGACACTCTTTTTAAGAGTTTGTCTACGATATCCGTTGGTAAATAGTCGATGTCATTTTTTTCAGCCACTCTTAAATATCTTTTTTTACCCATTTTCCATTAGGGATCGGGTGCAATACTTTCGTATTGACCTACATAATACGTACAATAATTATAGTAGACGAAAACTAATTTGACAAAAGTGTCGTTAAAATGTCATAAAATGTCGAAATCGAACTGTTACGGTTACCACAATTAATAGTCCTAATCGGTTAGCTACTTACCACCTATTACGGTATTTACTCACCGCTTTTGACTAAATCTAGGAATTTTATCTACCTATCTAATTTTAGCAGGTAAATTATTATATAAATAATAAATATTTTATCGACATGGTACCATTCCTACGTTAACTGTCGTTAATTGCCCGAGTCGCCTCTTTGTACTGCGGATAGTATACAATGATACCCTCTCCGCGCGCGGAGCGCGAAGCATCCGCGTGACTGTGTAAAGGGCCAAGGGGCGAACATATTTATTGAACGCGTCCGTCAAGGGGCGAACATTTTTTTTGGGCGCGTCCATTAGCCGCGGCTTACGGACGCGACTTAAAGGTATCTGTGTAATGAATGTCTACTGAACCGTGCAAATTATCAGACGTAAGTCGCGGAAGCGATCTTGAGGCTTCGGACGTCCGATAAAGATCCGCAAGCCGCGTCTCAAACGACTGTGCTTACTATTAATCTCGTCCGTAAGCCGCGGCTAACGGACGCGTCCGATAATATGTTCGCCCCCTTTACTCGGCGCCTTCAACATCTACCTGACCAATACCCGATTTTGTGCTTAATATAGTTTGAAATACAACTGGTAATTGGAAACACATATAAAATATCAAAATGACCTTCGAAAGTTTTTACACATACAGTAAAAAAGTTTTTTTTTTCAATCTACTAAATTACAGAATTTTCATTAAATATTATTTATATCGATGAAATGAGATTTCACCACATTTTTTTTGTACATGTTATCGGAGACCACACTGTGTATAAGCATGTACATATAATAACCCAGATTATTATATGCGCTGTATGTTTTCCGAAATGATTAAACAAATAAATAAAGTTTAGGGCTATTGTTAAAATAGAGCATTTTTGCCGTATTTTTTTATGGGCGGCAACGGTATTCACTGCAATAACACGGTGCGGCGTTTTTATCGCGTCCTGGCAGTGCTTTGATGTTCTCGCTAACGTAGCTTGCTATCTGCGGCCGGAATATAAAAGCATGGAATTCGCCGTCCAGAGCACGCAACGCAACCTGCGTGTGAAATACGGCGAGAAAATATCGCTCAGCGTTCGCTCGCACGCCACAAGAACCATAAAATTGATGTAGCGGCACCGTATGGCCTGATGAGCACTTTATCTAAATAACTTAGTTAGCTCCTTCGCCTCGGGAAGCCGGATACCCCTTTCAATGCAAGTAACTAAGTAAACGGTTATATTTATTTATTGAATACTTTAGCAAGGCAAGACACAAACTATTCCAGGCCATATTCTTTAACAGGCTACCGGAAAGTTTAATAATAATTCAAGTGGAAAAAGCTTATTAAAAAAAATCTGGAAGAATTCTTATTAGAAGGAGCTTTTTATTGGATTAAAGAGTGTGTTAATTGTTTTTTAATAGTTTTTTTGTAGTAGCATTTTTTTATTATTTTGACTTTTCTGATTTTATATTATCCTAATTATTATTATTAAATATTTTAATTTGTGGTTGTAGTGAGTGCATTTTAATAACGACTTTTGAGTATCGCCAGTATTAAAATGTTGCATATCTACATATCTTAAAAGCAATAATGATGAAATTTGAACTATATGTACGTGGTGATAAATTTGGAAATTGTAAAAACGGACTAATAGACTGTAATTTAAATGTACCCAGATATTACGTTTCTACAATCTGTTCAGATTTTTTGGAAATAAATAAATGAAATGGTATCTACGTATAAACATTTTACTCTATGTGATAAAAATAACATAGATATTGTTCGGACGATACGAAAAATCGAAACCTTTGGCTCCTAACCGCCTTTGCTTCTGATATCGTATAACACAGCCGATTATCACTGCCAAATATCACTGACATGAATAACTGACTATGATGACATGAATAAATTAATTAATTGCACTACCTTGTCTCCTAGTAATGAATGCTTTAGGCCCAGAGAGCACATTTTTAGGTAGATGAGTCTTATCTGCCATAAAGGAAGAGAGGGAAATGTAAATCAACCAATCAGTATAATGAATCTTACCACCTCATTAGATCGTTATGATGACGACGTTCAAGTTTATATTCAAACTAAACGCATGTCATGGCATTGTTAAAACCCCACTCTGATTGTGATTTGCGTTCAAAAGCAAATGCCCTCCTTCATCTGCTATTTACACAGGTCGTCCAGTATTCTAGTATGCATTTTTCGTTGCAAAAGTAAAATAGTAAAAATATGTTTTTTGCCTCTCCTTTAAAATTTACAAAATGTCAGTTTAATCAGTTAATAAGAAAATGATCGAAATGAATAAAACTGTAGAAACTAAAGATAATGAAATCATAAGGTACATATTTTAAAGTTGTATATCGATTGACCTCATCCTGCTATGTGCGAGGTCGGTGCCAAGGTGGATGTCGGCATAGATGCCGTCGAAGGAGCGTTTGGGAAACTCCTGTACAATGCGCGGAATGGACTGAACGGCAGCGCCGCAGTTGCACATGGTGGAATCTCTATAACTCAATTTGTGAAGCGTTCCGGCGCATCTACCGTGGCCTGTGCAGATGCGGTTTAGGGGCACCCATTGGCGCAGGCACAAGTAACATCCAGGCGGGTGGGCCTTACCTCATCGGTGCACACGCACGGATGAGATAAGGCCATGCTTGTCGATCCCGTAGTTGATCTATTTTGCTTGCCAGGTGGCTCCAGGATTGCACCTATTGACGAAAAGTGGTTTAATAGTACCCATCCAGTAGAAATCGAGATCAACATAACTGAGTATTCTGAAATAGTAAAGAAGTTAGGAATAGTCGTGGATGACACCATGTTTTGGCAAGCATACATCAATGAAGTAAGTGGGCGAATTTATAATGGCATTCTTAGACTTCGACGATTTGCAGAGGTTTCTTCCAATAAATGTTAAGCATACCATAGGTCAAAATCTGTTACTCGCGATTTTAGGGTAATCGATAGAGAGTCTGGAGAAGTAGTAGGATGCCCAATTATGTGCCGAATAAAACATTTTTACCTATATAAAAAGTCGTACCACTTTCGACAAATTATTTTTTTTATATAGGTTTGGTTTTTCCCACAATGCAAGTAGTATCCACACAATTAAGTAGTATTCCATAATTTTAGTAAATATTTAAAAATAAGACTATATATAACTTCTAATGTATATTACTTACTTTAAATAAAAACAATTACAAAGATCCGTCAAGTGTATTTAATTTGACGAATGTACAATTAATTGCATTTAATGTAATATAGAATAAAATAGAATGAATTTTCAACCGATAAACACCAACTACTTTTAATATGACAGATGTACAAACGAAGTAAGTCACAACGCACAAATGTAGTAAGGAAACAGTACTAAAAATAAAAGTTCTTTAGTTATCAATCAGCTACGAAGGGCTAGGCTGTTGTTTTCATTTGATGTAATACAGATTAAGAGCTGTCAAACTTTTTGTTTTTAAATATTTGAATGAGTTTAATTGAAATTAGGATGCATCTCCTACCTAAATTGGATGAAAAAACAAATTTTCGGAAAGATGGAAATTTATCGTAAATGTTAGGACATTGTTTCGAAATGTTTTTGACGCCTAACACAGACACACTCGCGCTTGAGATGTTGCTGGAAGTTAGGTTAAGTTGTAGAACCAGAGACTGAAGCAGTCGCAGTGCTGGTGTTTGCGATGTCATTGACTCTTTTGCCACAATAGCTCTTGTAGTCTTTCTTTTGCGTTTTCGGTGAGTTTAATAGGATATCTGAAAATAAGTACACAAGCACGTGATGAAAACACCGAAGGACCATAATATTTATAAACATGAAAATATAAGTATCCGCAGGTACCCGCCAAAATAGTATCCGGGCTTACCCAATCAAGATAAATTCTAAAGTGAAAGTAACATTTTAGAATCTATCTTGAATGACTTCTCCGGAGTGAGTACAAATGGTGTTGGATATGTGTCAAACATATAGACAATTTTGTTCACATATCATTTATATATTATGTGTGCATCGTTTGAAAGCTGCCATGTTATATTTTCTTACGGAGGATAACGATCAGTTTGCGAATCCAGGGCTCAGCGCACGAATTTCTAATGTTCGCAACCGTTTAAGCGAGCCCCGATGCATGAGACACGGAGAAGAATGAGACGCCCATTCTAGCCAGCACAGCTTGTGTCCGGTTTTACTCTCCGTCTGAGGCTACCTCCTCTTCTCTCCGTCCGAGGCTACCTCCTCTTCCCTATATATTAATAGCTTCAGTCACCAACACTACATCACTACTCAAGTCTGTAGGTTGACTGTTAGATATTGTGTAAACTACAAGTCCGTCTTTGTACACATTAAATTTGCGCGTTAAAATACTTCCCCTCTTCGTCGGTTGGTTGGTGTTACTATACGTAGTTACTTTTACCTGCCATCTAAACTTCTTTTTAGATGGCAGGTAAAAGTAACTACGTACAACAACTGTAAGAGCATTTGCATTATTGTCAAGAATAAGAAACGAATTACGATGAAGCTAATGGAGGGTTACAATTGAAGTTGTGTCTACTAATCCTATAACAACGCAATCCGCACATGCAATCTATCAGCTGAATGATTTTTTTTACATGCCGATTCATTTACATGTGATTAACATTAACCTGAAACTCATTTTTTTAATATAGGAAAAATATGTATATTTTGAATTTTACAGCAACGTACAATATGTATATTACAATGTTTAATGATACTAATACTTTTTGATTATACTGTCAACAATTCAGTCACTAAACAAGTAAATATTTTAAAAAGAATAACAAAACACTACTGGCGTTACAGAAAGTGAGCTATTGTATTTATAAATATTTTTATTACGGTTTTTTTATAAAATATTTGGGGTTTATGTATTTATCCATATAGATATATGTATATTTCCGGATTGTACTCAATCAGACCTTTCATTTGACACTAAGTACGATATATTTATATTAATTTATTGACATTTGGACAATCATTTTTTACATTTGGACAGTTTAGGTACGCTATGACACTTGGGAAGCCATAACGATTCTAACAATATCACACACATCTAAATCAGTTCAAGGGTTTAGAAGTTATGGTGTAATAAAGAAACGGAAAACATACATAAATCAATCAGGAACACATAACACGCCTTTTGGGAAGTCGTGTAAAAAGCTTTGCCTTACTAACGTTGAGGTAGAAATCAATATAAAATGTGATGACAAGATACAGAGCCCTTTATATAAAATCCAAGTTTTCGAGTCGCATGTGCAAGTCACCATCTTGGCTGAAAGTGTTGAAAATAAAAACAAACATGTTTACGAAAAACTTCAGTATCAAAAATTACTTACATTTTTGTATACATATTTTTTGTAAATCTAAATACCTATGTATGTAAATTTCTAAATCAATATGGATATTACGATTTCTCAGAATTATCGATTTGCAGTAATAATTTAAAGTGTGAAAGATTCATATTAAAAGAGTCATTAAAAATAATAATAGGAAAAAGAACTAAAAAAAAACAATTTCTTAATAATAAAGTTAGGAAAAATTAATGTCTGAATATCCGCCCAAGCACATAATCATAACCATTTTTGTTTTTCATAAAGGACTAGGTATCTACAACAATATAATACGTAGATATATAATCAGATGAAATCGTAAAAAAATACATATTGGGATATTAGATAAATTACTATATTAGATAAATGTCAAGAATATCAAAATGGAATAACAAGAAAAAAAAGTAGTGGCAATAATGTCAAATTGAAAGACAACAAAAAACCAAAACTAATAGCGTGTTTTTTATAAACTTATCAAAACAAATAAAAAAAATAAAACAACATTGGTAAAAAAATGGTCCAATAATTAAATTCCAATAAAATTTGTTAGAAATTCGAGTTAAATTCCAACAAATTCCATGCTTTAATTTGGCGAAATCGGACAGTAATTATCATATAGTATTTTAGTTGGTTTTCTTGCTGTAGATTAAGTAGTTTAGTTACATTGTATTTTATTTGATCTTTTAAATTGTAATATAATTTATTTTTTTCATCAAATTACATAAATCAAGGCTTGAAGGAATTAATCTTATGTTAACAGCGCAGAACTGTGGCGCGGGGCGAAACCGCTGCGGTCGCGCCGTTTAGCCGCAATGCAACTGACAGCGGCGCGGTTTCCCGCCCGGCAACTAGACCGTGAAATACGCGGAACTAAAGCCATTCCCACCAAGAAGAACATCAAACAATCACGGGCAGAGAAAAACCGCCCGTGATCAACCGACTCCCGCGCGATGCTACCGAATCACAACTTCAAATCGGACGCTCTCAACGAAAGCTGTAAGCACAATTAGTAAAGGCTAAGTAATCTGTTGCGCAATTCGCCGACACGAAGTAAACTGTAACTATTTATTGTTACGTGACAAAAAATGAAGGAACGAAACCTTCGTAGAAAGTCGACCATGCAAGCTGAATAAAATGCCAAATCATTTTATTTACAAGAGTGTTTAATAGAGTGTGCGTTGATTTGGGATCTCAAATATCTGAAAAATAACATACTAGTATTGTGTATATCTGCCTGTCTAAAGCATGATTTTTAAAGCGTATTTTCAGCATTTTTATTCTTAAACAGTCATACCTGGGAGAAACTAGTTTTTGTCATATTTATTTTATTTTATTCACTTCAGGAGATACAGTATGTACAACAAAACATATTTACCAAATAAAAATTAAACAAACACAAACTACTTATATTTTTCCACCTTTAAAACAGTTAAATAATTCGCCATAGGATTTTTTTTATTTTATAAAAACCATAAATAAAAAAAAAACCTTTTATTTTAAAGTGAAATCGTCAGTTTTTAAACTGAATGCTGAAATAATTGCTAAAATTCTAATTTATCAGTCCAACGCATAAAAGTGTAAGTGTAAAGTAAATAGAGCTAAGAAATAAATAATTATTTATACAGTAATATTACATATGAATTAACAAATAAATAGAATTTAAACCACCAGTCCAAAGTATAAAAGAGTAATTTTCAGCCAAGAGAGCAAAAAATAATTAGTTTATTAATTAATAAGGTAATAAATGAATTAATAAATAAATAGAAGGTTAAAATACCAGTCCAAAATATAAAAGAGTACATGTAATATATATAGAGCAGAAAAATGAGAAGTACATTATTCATAAGGTAAATAAATAAATAAATAAATAAATACGAAATAAAAAAATAAAAATAATAATTTTCTTATGTAACACGTTATGAGAATAAAAAGAAAAAAGAAAAAAGTAATATAAACACAAGGATAAGGGTAGAATATATAATTACATCATAAACATATTATTTAAGTAGATTTAAGTATATTTATAATAGGATTTTAAAATGTGTCTGGGGGGGGGGGGGGTGTGACAAATATATTAATATCCATAAATAGAGCATCCATAAATATTAGAAATGTTATTATATTTTCGACTTCTCCTATGTACTTGTTTTTTTGACTTGTTCTATAACCTGAGATATACGATTTTGATAATATAAAACAGTTCAGTTGATCCAGAATCGTATAACTTTAGAAGAATATCTCCACCTCATAGGTTACTAAAGAGAAAATGGCAAGGCGCGGAGTCTATCGAAGGAAAAGGTCAATCACAGCCGAAATGAAATCACAGATTGGGAGACAAATAATTCCGGTATTTAGATATTACATGCCTTCAAAAGTCGAAACTAAAACTAATATCAATATGCAATAATCACTTCCAGAATATAGACTTTTTAAACATGAAGGAGAATAAATGGAGAAAGGACAGCATATACATACATTTAATCGAAAACGCGACAGACTTTTCACTTTGGATGTTTTAATGACTATTTGGTTTTCATTTTTCTTATATTATATTATTGGACTTTTTAATTTAAATTTCATATTGTTTTATTTTTACCATATTATTTTACTGATAATTTAATAATTAATTTTGATATATTATTTAGGAACATGTTTTTTTAAGCTATTGCATAGCTTTTATCGCGGGCCTAGCTAGGCCAGCGCGGCGACCAAATGAAGAAATTTCTTAACGAAAATTAATGATTATAAACTGATAATTACGTCTAAACGAGTACTGCTTACGATTCGAAAAAAATATATGTTAAACAAGAACATTTTCCTAATATTATTAGTTTGAATATTTTAGATTTTGTTTATATTACATAGTGTAATTAATTTGTGAAATTAGATCTAACCGAACACAAAAACGACTACTACGCAAATACTATCTGGCGTATTATTATGAAACCTGCACCATTTTAAAGATAATTTAATTATCCATCTTTCTATGTACGATTTTTTTCGAATAATCCGTTTTCTTGCTTTATCGAATAAAAAATTCGTGCGCGGCGCTCTATCGGAAGACGTTTAAATTATTCCGAATCATTTGCTACCGCAGCCGCAAATGATTTGGAATAATTTCAAAGTTTTCCGATAGAGCGTAGTTATCTGATATCAGAAAAAATAAAATAAATAAAATAAATTAATAATTATAATTGCATAAGTTGTTAAAAATGCTATGCAATAGCTTTACCGAGGCAGTCCCCGAGTGCCACACGTATTATTTTTTTTGGATATTTTCTTTCTTCTTTGGCATATTTTAAACAATAAATGTCATTATTCATTTGTATTCCATGCATTTCTTTTTATACAATGCAGTGTATTTTTCTTATTTTTTGATTCACATTATGTGTATCAAAAAATAGGATCTGTTCAAAAAAGATTTTAAGCTATTGCATAGCTTTTATCGCGGGCCTAGGCCAGCGCGGCGACCGAATGAAGAAATTTCTTAACGAAAATTAATGATTTTAAACTGATAATTACGTCTAAACGAGTACTGCTTACGATTCGAAAAAAACATATGTTAAACAAGAACATTTTCCTAATATTCTTAGCTTTGAATATTTTAGATTTTGTTTATATTACATAGTGTAATTAATTTGTGAAATTAGGTCTAACCGAACACAAAAACGACTACTACGCAAATACTATCTGGCGTATTATTATTAAACCTGCACCATTTTAAAGATAATTTAATTATCCATCTTTCTATGTACGATTTTTTTCGAATAATCCGTTTTCTTGCTTTATCGAATAAAAAATTCGTGCGCGGCGCTCTATCGGAAGACGTTTAAATTATTCCGAATCATTTGCTACCGCAGCCGCAAATGATTTGGAATAATTTCAAAGTTTTCCGATAGAGCGTAGTTATCTGATATCAGAAAAAATAAAATAAATAAAATAAATTAATAATTATAATTGCATAAGTTGTTAAAAATGCTATGCAATAGCTTTACCGAGGCAGTCCCCGAGTGCCACACGTATTATTTTTTTTGGATATTTTCTTTCTTCTTTGGCATATTTTAAACAATAAATGTCATTATTCATTTGTATTCCATGCATTTCTTTTTATACAATGCAGTGTATTTTTCTTATTTTTTGATTCACATTATGTGTATCAAAAAATAGGATCTGTTCAAAAAAGATTTTAAACTATTGCATAGCTTTTATCGCGGGCCTAGGCCAGCGCGGCGACCGAATGAAGAAATTTCTTAACGAAAATTAATGATTTTAAACTGATAATTACGTCTAAACGAGTACTGCTTACGATTCGAAAAAAATATATGTTAAACAAGAACATTTTCCTAATATTCTTAGCTTTGAATATTTTAGATTTTGTTTATATTACATAGTGTAATTAATTTGTGAAATTAGGTCTAACCGAACACAAAAACGACTACTACGCAAATACTATCTGGCGTATTATTATGAAACCTGCACCATTTTAAAGAAAATTTAATTATCTATCTTTTTATCTACGATTTTTTTTTGAATAATCCGGTATTTTTGCTTTATCAAATAAAAAATTCGTGCGTGGCGCTCTATCGGAAGACGTTTAAATTATTCCGAATCATTTGCTACCGCAGCCGCAAATGATTCGAAATAATTTCAACGTTTTCCGATAAAGCGCAGTTATCTGATATCAGAAAAAATAAAATAAATAAATAATTATAATTGCATAAGTTGTTTAAAATGCTATTCAATAGCTTTACCGCGGCAGTCCCCGAGTGCCACACGTATTTTTTTTTTTTATTCACATTAAGTGATAGCACATTAATATTTAAAAATATCACAACACCCATTCTTTTCTTTTTCCTCTACTAATACAGTAAGCACTGTGCGTATTAGAGATTAAACTCATTGAAAATATTGTTGAAAACATATCATCGGCCAGAAATATTGTATTTAATGTAATAGCAATATTTTTGTAGCGCTGTATGTTTTCTTATTAAATAAATTATATAAATAAGTAAATTTATAGCTTACGCGAGCGGCTGCTGATTATATTATATTAACATAAATCTCATAGAATGTATTATTGTTAATGGGGATGGATGCACAAAACTCTTTGTAGATGGCGGTATTGGCGATTGGCACATGACCATGACCGCGCGACCATCGAGCATCCACACTAAGCTCGGGCAAATGACCGCCGCAGAGATGCTAGCTTACTGGTCTAATTTCCAGTAATAATAAAGTCACAAACCGAAAAAAATACGATTTCTTTGAAGTCCCAGGAAAAAACACCAAATTCATATATTGTAAATACATAGCCAAATTATATAGCCAATTGTAAATAACAGAAAATTTTGTGGTTTGCATGGTCCTGTCCCTTGGATAGCGATGATCCGGTGTCTACCGAATCTATCGCGGACCACGGCATGGTCCTGTAGCTGAATGGTCGTTTCAAGGGCAGTTGCCGTAAAGTTAACAACTATCCCCGCTCTATAGGAAACAATGCTGTTTCCAGACTCTCCCGGCTGTCAGTCGAAATGCACAATCTATTGTCTAACGCCGCACGGTGCTCAAACCGCCCAGGAGCACCCGAAGTTTGTTTCCTAGGGGAAACTGGTCCGCAGGTAAGAGTCCTACCCGGGCTCGCACTTTTGCGTGGAGGCCGCCGGATACGTGTTCACCAGTGCGTTTGGCCAACCCTATACACATATGTCTTAGTTGCTAAACTGTAATAGCTTATTGAATTAGCTCCCAAATTCAAATGGACAATTTTGAAGCTCTACAACTAATGCTCATCCGGCCCTAGCTGCTTCTTTGGTGCTGGGGAAGAACTTGTTTATTTATTTATTTATTTATTTATTAGTTACATGAACATTCAAACGCAATAGCACAAAAGAAATATAATGTACAATTCAGAAAATACCGCTATATGCTTCAAAATTTAGGCATACATCTGTCTGTGCCCAGGCCAAATTGTGCATAAATTATATGTTAAAGTGCATACAATTATTCCTAATGTGCCAAGTAAAGTGAAACCGAGCCCGCCTTGCTAGGCACTCCTGTGATAAGGCGAGCTCACTTCCTGAGTCTTATTGGAGTGCCACGGTTGTGTCAGTAAAAATACTACTCGCTACTCTAAACGGAGAGGTCTAAGAAGCGCACAGATCGATCGCATTTGCTTTGTGTCATATCTGTTGCGATTTCACGAATTTCTCTGATTAACCTGTGGCGGAACGGTGATTTCCAGCGGGCGGACCGAGGACGATCGCCGCAGCGCAGCGGTAAAAACGTCGCCGGTATTATTTCACGATCGCTTGAAGCGAGAAATGATACGGAGAGTGTCTCGGCGGGCGGCGAGTTCCGCTCGAAAGTTTTCGGTTCGTTCACCGCGGTTCCGCATCGCTTCTCGCCCGAGCCGATATCGTCACGGTGACATCGACTAGCCCTCTGCCCCTCCCTTCCCCTCCCCTCTCCCGACTCCTGTTCGTAATTACCCGATCGCCGATATCGCCTCTTTGTTTCGGAAGTTTCGGCTCTCCGGGCGCCACATCGCCGCCGCTTCGTCTCTCCCTGATACTATCTATCTCTGCATGGGATTCCAGTCACTCGCCGAATGGTAAACGTCTGGCGATTGCCATTTACATAGATTTTGGGTACCTACAGTTAGTACCGGATCTAAAATTTACCGGTTCAAATAGGTAATCGGAAGACATTTATAATTGACTCATTTCGTGCGGCAACAAGTATGGTATTACATATAATATTTTTGGAGTTTACTCCATAAGAATCGATTTCGTTAAAAGCTCTTTGTATGAGCATTTGATAGATAGAAAAATCTAGTTTTAACAAAAAGCATCACGTTTAATGTCAGTCAAGTTCGAAAATTGAAAAGATAAGAAAATTGACAGAATAGAAAAACAGGAGACCATGACTTCGGTGAAATTTGCCAGCTTCCGAGCCAACACATTTGTCGAATGATGAAATGAGACCGATATCCAATAAGCAGATTGGAATCTGAGAGAATCACTCCTCAGTCGTGCATCGGTGCTGACACGCAGTTTTTTTTATATTCACCAAAAATGCTAAATTTTGTAGTTTTATACCAGGGAGTCTCGTTAATTAGACGTAATTGATTGATTGATCTATGATTAGTTGATGATTGATCGATTGATGATGATTATTTAATGATGATTGATAATTATTGATAAATGATGATTGATTGATGATGATTGACTGATTGATCATTGATTGATTGATGATTGATTGTTGGATTCGATTGATGATTGATTGATGATTGATTGATTGATGATAGAATAATGATTGATTGATTGATGATGATTGATTGATGATGACTGATGACGATTGTTTGTTGATGATTGATTGAGGATGATTGATTAATGATACTGATTGATGATGATTGATTATTTGATTGATGATTTATTGATGATTGATTGGTGATGATTGATAATGATTGATTGGTGATGATTAATGAATGTATGAATGAAAATCTCTTTATTGCACAATAAAAATAAGGTAGGTACAATGACGGACTTATTGCTACACTACAACAATATCTTCCAGTCAACCAACATGCTGGTGTGAAAAGAAGAGTAGGCAACAAAATTATAGCTTTGATTGATTATGATGATTGATTGTTAATGATTAAATGATGGTAATTGTTAATGATTGATTGATGATGATTGATGATTATTGATGATTATTGATTGATGATGAGTGATTGGTGATGATTGCTTAATAATAATTGGTTGATGATGATTGATTAATGATGATTGATGATTGATTGATTGATAGGTGATTGGTGATTGATATTAGATGATTGATTGATTGACTGCTCGATTGATTGATTGATTGGTTGGTTGATGGATTGATTGATAGATCGATTGATCATTCAAGCAATCAATTTACCACTTTTGCCTATTTTATATTCAATTACAATCGCAATTAAAGAGTAATAAACTGTAGTCGCGCGTAGGATCTGACAAGCACATTTTTTATTTATTTGTATGTTATATATTCAAAATATCCATAGCGCAGTAATGTCATAAAAAATAAATACACTAAGACAGCCCTAAATTTGGGAAGAAATTCCTGAGGTCAATAAGGAAGTTTTTTTTCCTGATTTTTTAAAATATCATTAAGAGATTTTTAATTTTAATAGATTATTCTATGTAAATAACTGAGTTGAAAGTAACCGGCAACTTTTTTTTTATTTAGGCCTTTACCACTGAGAAAAAGCATAGTTGGGAAATTTAAGTTTTCGGATATTAAGTATTTTTTATCGGTAGCTAAGATCTAAATCAAAAAAAGGTACAGATAATTTTCAATTAAGTTTTTCAGAATTCCTAAAACATATATTTTCGGAAACATTTGCCAAAAACATTTTTTTTCGATTTTTTCTTGTTTACTTAATTACACTAATCAGGAAATCAAAGACTATTGCGGATGTCTGCTATTATAAATAGAATAGGAACTAATTTACCGCCTAAAATTTGTTGCACCAGATGTTTCTCTCTCTGACGTGTTTCTGAGTTCTCCACCATGACGTGCGATTTATTTGCTACTTATCTCATAATGCACATCCGAAATCCGCACATAGCAAACATTTTAATTTATGGCTCTTAATATACGCAAGTGTCCAATTTAAAGAGCAGCTCAGTCGAAAATACCTGTAAACATTTACCCAACAAGAGAGCTTATTACAAGAAGTGCTGTGAAACTATTCGTCGAGGTAAATTCGCCATTGGCGAATACGACGTCACCGCTGGAACCGCAAGCTGTGTCTCGCACGGCGGGGCAAGTTGGATATTCCCTTTGCAAACGCTACCCTTCACAGAATTATTATTCCGCTTGTCTATAAAGGTGAGATCTTTAATATGTTTACGTATATTATGAGGTTTACGAATGAATCCTTCTAGGCTATTGAAGTTTGAAGATGAGAATAAATAATGATTGTCTTAAAAGTTTCATGTTATATTTTTTTGTTTGTGTAATTATTTTTTAATTTACCGGCCTACCAAACGACGAGGAGGTAAAGTATTGTGAACGCGTATTTTTTTTCGAAAAAAAAGATTGTTTTTAATTGATGTCATCTGCTAGGCTGTATCGGAACTACTTTAAAACACGAAAATACGAACTACATGAAAAGAATACATACATATTAATAAAAACACTATAATGACCTAAATAAATGAAAAGGTAAAAAAATCAATACAAATATTAAATATGAACAAATTATATAGGTATATAAAAAATTAATAATAAACGAAATTAATAGGAAACATAACGTTTTAATAATGAACTATTCATGATTTCGAGCCTTAGCGTCTAGATGTTTTTCTATTAATTAATATATATGTTTATTTGCAGTTTACAGCTTGATTACACATCAATAAAAAATATTCGGATTAAGTTTCAAAAAACGAAGATGCCTTTTATTTCTGTAAACTGATGGTTAAAAATATCCGAGCCGAACCTTGCAAATTTCCTTTTATTGCTTCAAACAAATAATACAAAATTCATTACGACATCTTCCCTGCTATTAGTGATAATCATATGCTAGTTAAAGGCCGCTTAGCGACGCGACGGTTATACACAACACTCCTAGTGTCCGATCTGTATTTATTATATGCTTGGTAATGAAGGTCTCAAGCAGACATACATCTCAGGAAGTAGCACGTTGATAACAGTATTGTTGATAACTCGTTCTATTGGAAAGTCTCGAAGGCTTTGTATTTATTGTTTTTTTGTTTTGTTTCTACCCTTTTATTGTGGAATTTCACAATAGGCTGGTTTTTTGTCATACAACAATCTCATACAACCAACCCTACTATTGAAGTGTTTATATGTATGTTTGCGTATAACATGTGTGTCTTGATATTGCATTCGTTCGACAGGATTGAAATGCAATTCCGTTAATTTTATTTCAACTGAAAATGGTGATCCAGCTGGGAATCGAACAATGTAAGATCAAGCGACCTAACCACTATGCCACCGGGTTGTGTAAACGGACCGAGTATTGTCTTTGTAAACGGATACCAGAGTAAGTCGACACCGACTTTAATCAGCCCAAAAGCCTGATGAAACGAATTCCCTCAGAATAAAAGCCTTGCGATGTAAAAAAAGCTCTTCATCGGAGCATCGAGAGCACCTACATAGTTTTATTAAGCTAACGGTGCAAAACCGTAATATGGTACAAACAAAACTACGTCATTTTACACGTAGCCGAAGAAGAAAAGTTTCTATTCCTGGGAAATACTTGTGAATTTCTAAATATAAATTTATCCGGATATGGAATGCCTGCGCGAAATGTTGAATTTCACAATGATTTCACGGTTTTTCAAGCCTCATCTTCGGTAACGCATATGTATCGTTAACGCAGTTGCACGATGATCGTTTATATAAGTATGCTCTCAAGTTCTGTAGTCATTGTTAACAACTTAACGGCCCTTTTAATATACTTTTGAAGGCTTTCTGGCCATTTGTATTTTATCTGCGAAAAATTTCATGCACGAAATATGCCGTCGAGCGGGCGATCACCTGCGACTTACATCAGATGCTAGCGATCGTCTACGAGATGGCTTGTTGGGCCGAAATCACATTGTGGAATTTTGGTTCGAATATCTCATATACAAGCGACACAAATAATATTTGAAATCCGCAATATATTCAATAAATAGTAAGGTACTTAACCCCTCGAGCCTCAGAGGGACAGATCGGACTCAAACGTAAAAGCACAGTTGGGCCTCGTTGGGACCGATCGGACTCTAAAGTTAGTATTCTAAAGTTCTAATATGCAACAATTCTAAAGTGCAACAACGGTTTGGGAGAAATTAAAATATTGTTCGACCGCCATAATAAATCTAAAATTTCCATAATTATACATAGTCTTTCAAAGACATGCGCTCGCGAAATCTCGCGGCTCGAGGGGTTTAAAGCGCAGATGCTGGCGATGCGTGTCGTGTTCGAAATTCGAATTCGAACGCTCGTGGCGACCTGCGTTTGCAATTTGATTTTTAAATTGAATGAGATGACGCGCGTTCGAAATTGAAATTTTCATTGCATTGCGTCGTATATTAAAAGGAATTTTCGTTATCTTCTCATCGACTTTATTTAAGAAATGAATATTTAAATTAAATTAGGCCCTTGGTACATGCCGGTAAAGTCTTGCGATGACCGTTTTTTTTAAGATTTGCCGATTTCAATATTAGGGCTTCTTTCAGTACTTGCGCTGCCTTATTATATATTTCGAACATCGACTCTCAACGATGTTGCTGATAGATTCATATTTTTCAAACGCCGCAAGAGGGCGCTTCAGTTACGTAGCATTTGCAAACTCGCGTCTTTGGCCAGCTGGTACTAGTTTTGGACGGGAGCGTCATTGTTCCGACGCCGCCATGTGTGACGGCGTCTCCGACGAACCGGGAAATAATCCCTGGACCGCGAGGCCATTGTCTTCATCCGAATCCTCGTTAACGCTGTTATGCGAATCTCCTCGCGACAATATGACCGTCCCGTAATCAGATCGCGCGGTAAAACTACCTATCTACACTTCGCGTCAATCTTCTTGAGCTCTCGACCACAGTCTCAAAAATGCTTACACAGATTAAACACAAGCTCGTCAAAACTGCACATGAGAAAGAAAATCAAATGGCCTCGTGCTAGACTAGAGCCGCTATATGTAACGTACTTCGCCGGCTTCCTTAAAACCAAGGCATGTACAGCCAACGACAGAATATTTGATATCGTCATGATCATTTTATTTCAACTTTTATAGTCTAATTAACAAATTCAAATTCAATTTCAAATATGTTTATTCAATGTAAATACATAATATACCTACACGTACTGAACGTCTAAAGACAGTAATTGTACTTTTTCCTATTTTTTTAGTTATAAAGTTATATGTACTCGTCTGACTGTACCGTTAAACGGCTGGCTCCGGCGAGAATTATTATAGTCACGCGTAAACTCAACCTCTCTCCGTCATTCTCACAGGTATAAAATATGCTTATCCCTTTTTGATTTCAGTGCATTGGTGTTCAATAAATGCAATACGTGTGACCTGAGCATGTAGTTGTAGAGCTCAAGAAGATTGAATTCATCAGTACCTGTGCTTCATTTTATGTAAAATGATTTGGGAAAGTTTTACCTCTGAATATATTATTTTAGAAGCTTATTGGTCTACAGGGACCATACAATAAGAAACACATAATACAGGAAAGCGGATGAATAGTCTTATGTTATAATTGATTGTAATATTAGAGTCCCGTCCACCCTAGAACGGGCTAGTACCAGTTGGGTGACAGAATCAAATAAGCAAAACGTTAAGGTTTTGCCATTCGGTTCCTGTTATTTTTGTAAGCAAATCAATGTTTTATACTAATTAATTCTTAAATAATTAATTGATAAATAAATTTCCAAACAGAAGGCGACGGAAATGCGTTAGAATTAAATAAAAAAAATCTCATGGAGTCAGATAAACAAATAGGCGAAAAATATACTATGGTTATTCAAGGCAGGCTAGACAATAAACCTGAGCTATTATATGTTCATACTTAGTAAAGAATTCGTACCCATCAAACAATGAATCCCATACACAATGGTGCTATTCCTGCACTTAAGGTGTAGAATATATATAAGGTGCACATAAGGTGCAGACCATATCTGTAGAAATTTAGTTTTATATATTTTTTTTAATATATAACTATTAATTTAAAACAGTTTCTGAGCGAATCCCTAGATTAAGAAAGATTCTCATTACCTTGGATATTAAGGCTTCAAACTGATTTTGAAAACTTTCAGGCGCGATTACTCCTACAATGTAAGCGGTGTGTGTTTTATCTTAATTTCATTATATTGACTGGTTAATTCTCTAGCGTCGCGCTTAGCCACATTTTTGATTTAGGCCTAAAATTTATTACAATTATTTAAAATATGAGAGTGCTCTGAGAGCTAAATATGCTTTACTATTAACACACTTATACCACCACTGCGCAAAAACAGTTATTTTGTGCTAGTGCTGCGATCGAATGTTTAGTATTCGCCCGGACGAATATGCCTGACGCTTGATTTTTTTGGTCAAACCCTACAAAATTGACCCCGCCTATTTCTTCGCGTGTCCGCCCATTTCGAATATTTTTTTGAGGTCTCATTTCGCCTTAGAGAAAGAACCTAGAAATAGATATAGAAAATCTCGCGAAATTAGATCATAAAATAATAGAATTATTTGGTCCTTCAAGGCAGGCTAGACAATAAACCTCAGCTATTTAACATAATCACACTTTTCAAAGAATTCGAAACCTGCAAGCAATGCATTCCATGGACAATGGTGCTATTTTCGCACTTGAATAAAATTTTGGTGGCCAGCATATCCCATTTCGTGTCAGTGATGTTGACCGTTGAGGAGTCCCCACGTCGGGAGCCAACCCTGGGTGTAGAATCAGGTCATGCTTACCATATAAAATGAATTGTCGTCCGAACTGAACCAACATGCAAATTTTCAACTTTATATGATAATATTTGAGGAGTTCTCTCAATTCCTCATGGATCCATCATCAGAACAGGATTTTAATTCGATTAAAAAATGACGGAGTTCTGAGGTAACAAATATTTTTAAAAAATACAACCGAATTGATGACCTCCTCCTATTTTTGAAGTCGGTTAAAAATAAGCTTAATAGTAGACAAGTTTGCATACAGACTGCAGGTATTTTATTTAGAAGTAAATTAACTAAATATAGGCAAAATATTTCTTTTAACCCTTCCTATCGCGGGGTAAAAATTTAGTCGTCACTTCTGCCCGGGACAGTTTTGCGCGTGAAGTCGATGGCCTTGAGAAAAACGACCATAACTTTTAAACTACTATACGGATCGTAAAAAGAATAACTGTAAAATGATCGCATTGAAATTTGAAATTTATAATATTATAACCTTATCTCGTCAAACAATTAACATAATAATGAATAAATATTTTAAAAGTTGGCATTTTACGCAGCGCGGAGCGCCCTAACCAATATTGGTTAGGTACAATTTTAGCATTTGTAAGCGTCTAACCAAAAATGGTTAACTCAAATAGGAAGGGTTAATTTAGTATTTCTTAATTTTATAAACCAGTTGATGAGATTTCCTACACATAATTAAATTGCAAGTCAAAATTAGCATATATCTATCCATTTACATGATAAGGTATAGTAATAGAAACCTTGAACATACAAGCGCAGATTTTCTATGTTATAAAAAATAAACAAAATATTCCGGTATTTCTAATTTAAATTCTATGATAATTTTGCAAATTATCATATGGGCAAAAAAAAATAATAAAGATAATACAAATAGTAAAAAATAGTAATAATAGTAATAGTAAATCGCCAAAAATACTAATAAATAGTTAATAATAGAAAGAAAGTATAAAGAACAAAGCTAGTCAATAAAATTAAGAGAACTGAGAAAATTCGATATTTTTAAAATCCTTTGGGTTGTTATTTAAAATACACTGTATTTTGTAAGTCAACAAGGTAAGTCAACAAGGCCCCTGATTATATAGAAAATACACTTATATGTAACGAACGTGCAGAGGTTAGAAATCGTATTAATGTATTAGTATTTAATGTCGTAAAGTACGTGTAGTCAAAATAGAAATAAAAATTTCAAATATTTACTTAGGAATAATAAATTATAGCTGAAGTAAAAAAAACGTTACAATGCCACGCCTCCAAAAATTTACAAATATGAATGGATATAAAGGCGTGGTTGTTTCCAATATAGAGCGACCAGTGTTTGGCCTCACCGTAAATTTAGACAACCTCGGAAAAGCAGTCAGATATTGTGTCGCGTTTTTTCCTTATTGTTCGCTTCTGTTAGAACAGGCTTCATGAACGGAATTGAAAGCATGTCAATATAGAACCAAAATAAAAATAAAACTGTATACAAAGTAATGACGATTTGTTTTAATAATACTCGTATACTCTTTATTTGCACTTAATAATGTTACAAAAAGGCGAGCTTATTGCCACATGGTAATGTCTTACAACTAACCTAATCAAACCATTAATGAATGTGCTGATATCACATCCATAAGAACTACGCCAACCACCATATCTATATCCACTCGGATAGCAAGGCAGCTCTTATGGCACTAGCCTCGAATACTATTAATTCAAAGCTAGTGCAAAACTGCGTATCACTACTGAATTCCCTGGGCGAAAAGAACAGGGTAATTCTAAGATGGGTTCCGACCATACAGGAATCGAGGGAAATGAAAAAGCCGACGAACTTGCTAAGACGGGAGCAAAGGGAACGGTATACGGCCCTGAACCTTGCGTGGCGTACCAAAAAGCCTTGCAAACCTAATGCTCAAACAAATATGTTTAAAACAATCAGTCAACAACTGGAACAACACGCCAGGGTTGAACCAATCCAAAGCGCTAATTAAGGCTTACGACCCTAAGACGGCCCGTGAGGCCTTATCGCTAAATAGGAACAATCTAAGCATACTGGTGAGGGCGCCCACGGGGCATTGTGGCCTAAACAAACACATGTACAACCTCAAGCTCCGAGACACAAAAATGTGCAGGTTCTACCAAGGGGCCGAGGAAACTCCCCTGCACCTCATTTGCGAATGTGGCCCGCTGATGCGTAAAAGATACACCCACTTGGGTGGTTATTACCTTCAACATTAGGAGGTAAAACAATCTGGCGCCAAAAGCCTGTTGCGGTTCTTAAATGACACGACGCTTAGCGCAGAACTATAGTAGGTGGCGAGCACAATAGATCAGCAATGGTCGCAGTGTAACAAGGCTCATAAAGACCTTAGAAAAGAGTCACAAAACAAATAAAAAAAAAAACCTAATCACAGTGTACATGCACGCATTGTGGAAATAAAGATTGATACGTTCATCTGCATAAAATACAGACCAATAAAGGTATTTAAAACTAAGACTAAACTAAACTAAAACTGTTTAACCTGCGCATCAAAACGCGGTAATTAAACTATTAAGTTTTTACCTATATAACTGCCGTTTTTTTTACAAAATGGCCATTATGGATTCGATAACTTCGGTTTGAGTAGAAATTTCAAATTCATATAAATTTTAATTAGAAGACATGTTACTTCGTTATATCAAAATTTGATCATCAAATCGACATAGCCATCTTTGTTCCTAGATGACTGAAATGTATTAAAAATTGTCAGGAATTCAGAAGCATAACCATCACCTAGGCAAACTTGACCTTTCCCATATTATTACAAATCTCCGTCACGTCACAAGTGAAAGGCAGTTAGGGACAGGCAAGCGATATATTCAATGAACATAGGCACAAGTAATAATTACTTTAGAAACGTCACATGTGCTTACATACCACACGCCTCCACTGCTGGCATACCGAGTGGAGCAATTAACTGCCAAATAGCAGCCAGTTAGTGTCCAACGGGCCCGCCTCCTACCTTCCTAACTGACGATCACTCCGCTTTGAATAAAATAACCTTTGTTGCTCGGCTAAATTAGAAAATTGTGGGATATGAATGATAATTATAAATCGGAATGGTACAACGATTATTCAGTAGGTATGCACAATTACACATAATAGGTAGTTTTGATAAAATTGTATATTTAAGAGCTACTATAAGATGTCCCTTCCTGGCTTTTCACGGAAAGAAAGCTAAATGTATAGTTGGGCGTTGTCGACTACAACGGGCGAATCCGTCATCCCAGGCTGGTATAACGATATACAATCGTTATTTCAGCCGTGGGATGAACGTAGAAGACTTTGGGACGCCACAAACCTACCGTCCAGCAAAGCCACGAGCCCGCCAGAGTCCAACGCCTTACGGCGAGGCACTAAGAAGGTAACCCAGTGGAGCTACCTCGCCCCCTGGAATTAACCTTCAGGATACCTCCCTCCTCCCGACTGTTTACGGAACCGAAGTCGCTTACGCGACCTCTACCTGCCGTAATTCAGCGGTGATTCAATTTGAATCTATTTTGCCCCGCTCTGAATTCAGGATCAGTTAGCCTAATGGTCAATTCCAGAGTGATTGATGACAGATCAACATCGACTCCCGCTGCTTAGGAGACAGTGTATTTCCATAGTCTTCAAACTCCTTCAGCAATTATTTAGAGTGCACATCCGATAGGCATCGCCGAACGGTGCGCAAACCGTCCAGTAGCGCCGGGATGCAATCCCGCTTGGAGAAACCAGTTCACCAACCGTGAGGCCTGAGACGCGAGAGTCCTACCCTGGGTAGCGTTCCACACGAGGTGGCTCCTGAATAGGAGCTGAATCGTGAGTTGTTCCATAGTATACGGACAATGATAAGAAAATGACCGATCAAACACCATTGGTATTTGTAATGTGATGTGATGTGTCACTTATGCTCATGGTGATGTGTCCAATATGCAACGAATTTTAATGGCCCTTTGACTTTAGACCTGAAACCACATTTTTTCTTTCCTAATAAAGAAAGGATAAAAAGAAATGCAAATCCGCAGCTGTTTCAATGTAACATATCCGTGTTTACATAACAGGCATTGCCAGTATAGTATCAGAGTGGAATCTCCGCCGCCCTGACATGGAAATATCGCCACCCATTAGTCAATACGAGCGAAGGCGGGCGGGTCGCTACCGACGCCACCGACGCCTAAGAACGCATAACATTGGAAATAAAATAGAAGATGCGCACTTCGATGGACTACCTAGAAGCATCTACAAAAATATGATTTAAAGATTGTGAATAGAGACTGTAGTACAATAGAATGTGGTGATTTCTATTTTAAATAAGCATTGTTTAAAAATTGGGTAAATTTCCTACAAATAAGTTGTAAAAAACGAATCTTTGTAACATTCTCGATTTTTGAAAGAAAACATTTAATAATAATGCGTGTTCATTACCCTACCTCAATTACAGTTTACCTACCGGTATTTATGTATCCTTCAACATGTGAGTGACGTAGCTCTCTTTAAAGAAAATAGTAAATTAATAAATTTTAAATAATATGAAAAACAAAGCAGTAAAAACATATCATCGGCCGAACAAGACGAATGGACCTCCACGAAGTCGCTAACAGTTCCGTAAAGCTTGGGCCATGTGACCTGCTCTTTACCTTGGGTCGGCTAAACTCGCGGTTCGACTCTCATCCGATAGCCTCTTCGAAGAAGGACAAACCTGGAAAGGACTCTGTTTGTCACGGCTGTGTCGTTGACATTGGATCAGATCCTCTGGGAGAGAACCTACAGCGCTGCTGGGCAGTTTGCGCATCTTGCGGCATTACCCAATCCACTTTGTACTCCTGTCAATAACCGGGGGGGGGGAGGGGTTGATAGTGATGTGTAATATGCACAGAAATGGGATATTTTCATTACTTTTATTGGCGATATTCCCCGCGAACGCGGTCTGGTGCGGCTTACCGGTATGACGGTGCATTGCACCGTTCCGTATACTTAGAAAAGATCGATATAGTTAAAGAAGGTTCGTGCGCTCTATAAACTCTCGCTAACTAATGGATATGGACACTTACGTTGACAGGATTGCTTTTTGGCCTGCAGTCAGAGAGTCACTCTGTTGCATCATCCAAATTCATTCAGAAACTGCTCTACTGCTTGTATATCGTTGACTATCTCTATAATTTAAAAACAAACTAATCTACCATGCAATTTAACTACTGTAGTCCCATCATAATACATTATTACACTTACGGAGGGTGAGCGGTGGACTATGGACTAACGGCAGGCTTTGGTAGGTTTAAAACAGCTGTCTTGCCACATGTGAACATCCACCTTATAACCTTTCCACTCCCGCCTCGAAGACATAGAATTTGAGTTGCGGAAATCGTGGTTTTGTATATTTTTTCTAGAAAGTATTTGATAATATTACCTCAAACAGAGACTTAGCTGGTAGACTGCACGAGCGCCAACTTCTACCGCATGAAGGTGAACAGTGAAGCCGTTCCGGGTCACGGCATTTACGAGATCATGGTACTTATTTATTTGTACCTGTGGTCTTTTGGGATATTATTACCAAGTTGATTACCAAGAAATATTTAATTCTACAATAAGGGCCTAATTTCTGGATAGTGATCACGTAAACAGTTATATATGGATGAAGGGCTGTGCATCCGAGACTTTCATGAAATGTACACTGCTTAGAGGCCGTCTTAATTTATACTCCATTATACTCCAGAATCTAATCTGAAGCTTTATCGATTATTGGGAATGGTTCTGTAGTGGAATGTTAATTGCCTTTATAACCATCCCGCACAAACCTAACTAGGGTTACCGCATGTACGATCAACGCCGTATTTGCTTGGATACGAAATATGCGCAAAACTCTGTCCATCGCAGGCTGGGGGCCTTTATTAATTGCTTCAACGACATATATATTTTCAGGCTCAGTAGATCTTCGTTCATCAGACCGATCATGGTGTTGCTATACACGGATATTTAAAAATACGTGTTGCACTCGGGGACTGCCGCGGTAAAGCTATTGCATAGCATTTTTACAACTTATGCAATTACAACTATTTATTTATTTTATTTTTTCTGATATCAGATAACTGCGCTCTATAGGAAAACGTTGAAATTATTCCGAATCATTTGCGGCTGCGAAAGCAAATGATTCGGAATAATTTAAACGTATTCCAATAGAGCGCAGCGCACGATTTTTTTATTCGATAAAGCAAAAAAAACGGATTATTCGAAAAAAATCGTAGATAAAAAGATGGATAATTAAATTATCTTTAAAATGGTGCAGGTTTCATAATAATACGCCAGATGGTATTTGCGTAGTAGTCGTTTTTGGCTTCGGTTAGACCTAATTTCACAAATTAATTACACTATGTAATATAGACAAAATCTAAAATATTCAAAGCTAAGAATATTAGAAAAATGTTCTTGTTTAACATATATTTTTTTTGAATCGTAAGCAGTACTCGTTTAGACGTAATTATCAGTTTAAAATCATTAATTTTCGTTAAGAAATTTCTTCATTCGGTCGCCGCGCTGAGGCCCGCGATAAAAGCTATGCAATAGCTTAAAAATATGACAAATATTTTATTTCGAATTAATGACTGGTTCTCGGTATATGATATTATTTCTTATATCAACACGCTTGCAAACAGATCGCATCAAAACAGAAATCGACATATTGACATCGCAAGCATTTCGACTGCAATAAGAAAAGCATCACTCCGGGAAACACGGCAACCAGTACGAGTCTGGAATCATTGCAGCGACTCCTGGTAGCACGTTAAGTAGGGGGATGATGACATCATCTAAACTGAGGCGAGGAGACCGGGACAATGAATTCAGGCGACGCGAGAGAGGAAAGGCGCACAACGTCAAGAGCAAGACGAAGACCGGCCTCAAAAAAACCGCGCTTACTTTAATAAATGCGATAGTGTCGCATAACAAAGTCAACGCTAAATCGTCGGGTCTTAGGAGTCGCGGCGCGCAGTCATGACCGAGGTGATCGAGGGAGAAACGACGAGAGAGGAAGAGAGCACACGATCTACGAGAGTAGCGACGCACAAAACATACGCATATTATATTATCAGCTCTACACGTTGGCCAATGTTGGCCAATATCGCTAAAGTGGAAGCGAGTCGGCACCACTGTGACGTCAGAAAAATGTATAGGACAGAGCGAGAGAGACATAGGAGGAGAGGGCAATCGAGGAAGCCATTCTTACACGAACTGCCAACTGTATGACAAATGTTATTACAATAAAAGTAGCGAGAACCTAAAGAAGATCGTCGACAAAAGATCACGAAATAGTGATAGTTTTCGGGTTCATCTTCCCATTTTCTTCGACCATGACTTATAAGAACAAAAACACCCGGTTGAATATCCGTATTTGCGCTGTGGCTTATTCCGTGCGGCTGCAAATCCCTTACTTTCAAATCCTTCTTTGCGTCTCGCGCGTTGCCTCTGCTATGCTTTGATTAAACAAACCTCCGCAAAGCGAGAGAAATAATAAGGGCGGATGTAGCAGGCAAATCCAGGTATGTACTTGTATTGCCGACAATAATTACCGAGAACATATAGTTAATTAATTACCTAATTATAATTATAGGTATTTTGATGTGTTTGTACACAGTGGCTGCTGTAGAGTAATGACATAATATAATACTAGAATAAAATGGATTACGACTTATCTACGATTCTGGGACAATCGTTTGGAAGGAGCTTGAATTTACTTGTTCAAATAGTTCAGTCTACTTATATGAGGGGTGTAAAAAAAAGTGGTTAAGAGTTACTAGCTAATACAGGCGTAGCTAATACGTCTGCTTTCATGTTCTAGAAAACGAAAACTTTCTTTTGAGAATTTTCTTGTGTTTTATTTCAAATAAGATGCAAACAAATCATCTCGTTGAAGTGTGGTGACGAAAATGGAATAATTAAATATGTTTGCTTGTTGTTTGCATAAAATATGTTTCCTTGCTTGTTTTTTTACGGAGCGACTATTTCAAGAACTAAGAAATACATTAGGGTTAAAGATCCCCCATATTATACGGTTGGACGTGGTATGTTGAGTTTAGCCCTAGACGAACTTCAACTAACAATGACCCTCGCTCCGGTCAACCTACGACGGCAGTCACTGAAGAAATGGATAAAAAAGTGGTTATTTAAGTAGATCTTCGAGCCATTGCTCTTTGTAATTCCGAAGAAGATTTCGATAGGCAGTGCGCAATGTATTTTACATCATCGCTTAGGGGTGTAGATAGGAGCGCAGAAAAAGGACTAAAGATTTCGCAACGCTTTTTGTTCTTGTTTAACATTTGCATAAAAACCCCTGGTAAGAGAAGTTTCCCTTCCCTTGCCAGGGTTTTTTCCGTGAATATTTAAAAATCAGCTTATGAGCACTCGAGAACTATTACAATTTGGATTCCTTAAACAAATTCTTTATGCATTCTCATTACCATTTATTATTTTTAGATAATTGAATTATTGCAAAGACTTAGTACTATTTAGTTAAATTAATAAATTTTATTTTAGTTTAAATTTTCTTATTTAATTGAACTAAAACGATTACTAATTTAACTATCTTATTTAATTTAATAAAAAATCTTATATAATTTACTCCAAAGTCGACTTGAGGTAAAAAATAGAAAAATCCTCATCTGCTCTGACAGCAGATCAGCACTGGACGCTCTGGCTAAAGACACCACAGAATCTTCTGTGGTCTGGGACCGCATGCAAGAGCTCAACAAATAGAAAAAGCCAATAAAATCACCCTAATATGGATATCGGGTCATCAAGACATACCCGGCAACGAAGAGGCCGACAGACTGGCAAAACTGGGCACACTGGAATGCCCGGTGGAGCCAGTTGTAGGGGTCCCCTTCGCTACAGGTAAGAAAATCATCAGGGACTGCTTGGAGCAGGAACATCGGACATTCTGGGAACAGAGCCAGGGATGTCGCCAGGCAAAAGCCATGATGGAGCAACCACTACAAAAGAAAACAAAGCCCTACTTGACATGAGCAAGAAGAACCTTAGAACCACTATCGGTCTCCTCACCGGACACACGACCCTTAGAGCACATCTATTCAACCTTGGCTTAACCGAGAGCAAGGACTGCCGAATATGTGGCGAAGAACCTAAAGACAGCATACACATCATTGGTCGCTGCCCAGGCCTCGCCGCAAAAACACACAGTTTACTGGGACGAGCCTTTCTCGAACCCAGCGATTTGCCCAACTTGAAGGTCAGTGATCTACTTAGACTGGTAAGAAATACTGGGCTATTAGCTGACCACTGACCTAACCACAAAGTGGGTAGTTACAATAGATCTTATAGATCTAGGTGACATCAAGGGCTGGAAACAAGGCCCCCATTCCGTTTACTACTACTACTACTAATAAATGTACACAATACCTAGTTTTAAGTTTCTAAAATCTGTAAAGTTTTTTTTGTAATAAATGAATTGAATTGTCAAAAAAGAATCCTGACCATTTTTGCCTCGAACTATGGACGAAACATAGCTTCACAATTGCGATCATGAAATAACACAAAAATCCATGACCTGAAAAAGACCATCATCTCCAACTTCTAAGAAATTAAAAGATATTCCATCCGCCGGAGAGATTATGGGCATTGGCGTAATTTAAAAAAAATGGGCCACACTGCAAAATTGAACAAAAGAGCCTCCTCCTACCTATATACATTAATTATGGCATATAAGATGTTATGATTGCATACCTAGCTACATTGTATATTTATATTATAGATACATTATCAGTCAGCCTTTTCATTTAACTTCCTAAGAACTTTAGCGGGATGCGCGGTATCACATAGAAACAATATTCCAAAAAATTGTTTCTATATTTTTGTTTCTATATATTTGTTTACCGTGAGCCCCGGTGCGACGCACCGTCAGCAAGGGCTTAGTTACGCCACTGGTTATAGGCTCTCTTTTCAGGACAGTCAAAGGGTCGGTATGATTGCATACCTTGATCACGGAGCTACTACAACAAAATACGTGAAATACGGAAAGGCAAACTCGCAAAAATTCTTTTGTTTTACTAAAATAACGCCCCCCGCACACGAGTCCAAAGTTGCGATGGCTGATTTTGATAAACTCCTTACTCACCCAACTTTACCCCCAGTGATTTCTATCTATTATTTAAAATATTAAAGTAATATTTATGAGGTGTACAATTTGAACAAGATGACGCAGTAGTAGCCGTAGTGTGAGATTTTTGGGTGATCTTATGAAGAGTTTTTATGAAAGGGTATTAAAATAAAAACATTCAATAAATGATAATTTCGGTATAATCATCATGTCTTTTATTGATAGCCGTATTATACAGTTAAAAGGGAAATATTTACAACTGTAAAAGATTATAAATAAGTTTGCCTATATTCAGTTCATCGTTCTATCTAGTTTCTCAACGAATCAACCATTGAAAAAATATATATAAATGAATCAATTTGACACTTTTCATTTAGGTCGAAGTTTGGATTTTTCGGAAATAGAATTAATACTTACATTAACCATTTTGTCTAGTTATTACGAGCAGAGCACGCAACGAGAACGAGCAGTTTCAACATTGGGATAAAATTAAAAAAAATAATAGATAATAATAAAGAGACAATAATAATATGGTTCATCTCAATCCCATGGAAAACGATGCCCGTTACGAAGTTTAGATTACCATTTTTTAAATATATAAATTAAAAAATACAGACACATTAAATTTATAACAAAATTAAAACCATAATAAAAATAGTTATATTTAACAATTTTGAAAGATACAATAATATTTTAAACAAATTAAACGAAAACTGGAAAACTATTCTCTGTTCCAAAATGCCTCAATTCCAATAGTCATTTGTTATCTAGATTTAAAACATTTATATTTTTAAATATTTCAACTGGTTCAACAAGTTTAGTGTATTGTCGTAAATAACGAATAATAGAACAATTAAATCACCGAGGAAATTATAAATTTTGCATATTTAAAAATAATTAATTCAAATTGTAAACCACAGGTTTATTTATATTATTCGGTTTTGTTCCGTTGCTCGTACTTTAAAATATTAGGGTATGCCATAGCCCGACGCGGCTACCTATGTAACTTTTTCAACGCGTTAACTTAAGTCCCCCAAGTACCCCCAACCTTTCTTCCTCCCACCCCTCTTTAACCAACCTCCCCCTTCTGCAACGCCCCAGCCTCCCCCAATCCCCACCTTCACTTCCTCTCCCCATCCCCCTCTCTTCTCTTCACATCCTTCCCCCCTTCCCTCACTTAACTCCCCCCAACCCCCTCAGACTTCCTTTCCTTCAACTACCCCTACTAAACGCCCAACTCTCCCCCAACCCCCTCACTTTCGACCCCTCTTTCCTCTTAATTCTCTCCCCCAAGCCCCCCAAACCCCCCACCCAACGCTATTCCCTCCCAACGGTACCCCCTTTAACACCACCCCCCTTAAAAGCCCCTTTTGCATTCTAAGTACTTGAGTGTCTATTAAAACACTCTAGATAAGGCGGAATAGGTACCCACCAAAAAAGAAGAATATTGCAGAAAGAACTGAACTCTCCCCCTCTAACCCCCCCCCCTCCGCCCCAACAGCCAATCTATTATTTTTGTAGTATTTCCGTGATATTGAAATGGATATTTTCTAATATGATTCGTTTCTCGGCTAACCTCGGGCGGCTCGAATTTATTATTTGCTTAAAATTTATGTCTATTTTTTTGTGTCTCTTGTATAAGAGATATTGAAACCAAAATGTAACAAAGTGGTTTCGACCTATTTGTATAACGAATTTCAAATCTCTAAGTCCATTATTTCAAGATTAACGTATGACTAGCGCGCCCCCTGGTGGACCGATTTCAACCACGATGACTTTTCAATTCTTGCATTGACCAAATGATGCATGCATGCCGAATTTTAGCTTAATCGCACGAAGCGTTTGGGCGCTATCGTGGAGAAATACAGACAGCAGACATACAGACAGCAGACATACAGACTGACATGCACACAGAAATGTGTCCACAATATGGTACTTCCCAGGAGAGCAAAATGCGATAGATGACATTAATAATTTAATGTTATTATGTTATCATTGGTCAAATTACGCACGTTAAAGTTCAGGTAGACTAATATTTGGCATTTTATCTCTCCGTATTATTGTTTGATGTAATCAGACTATATCCAAAAAGGCGTTGATAGAAGGCACAAATAATTTGATGTTATTATTGTTAACATGGTTTAAATTATTGTTACTTTCCTGGCAAGGAAAGTATTGTGGACGCACTTCTGTATGGCTGTGTGTCCATCTGTCTGTCGGTCTGTCTGGCTGTGTGTATTCCTCCCCGATAGCGCTGAAACGCTTCTTCCGTTTGAGCTGAAGTTTGAAATGCTGTCATCATTTGGTCTTGGCAAGAGTTAAAAAGATTGCTTTTGAAATCGGTTCACCAGGGGTGCGCTAGTCATACTTCAATCTCTAAATATTAGATCTAGAGACATGAATACCGGTAACCATATACGTCGTAAGGTCGAAACCACATTGATAAATTTTGGTTGCAATATCCCTTATACAAGCAACACAAGAAATAATAATTCAGACATACATGTTAATCAAATAATAAAGTCAAGCCGTCCAAGGCTAGCCAATAAAAGAACCTTATTGGAAAATATAAATTTCCCTTCATATTTGAGCTAACCATTTTTGGTTCGACGTTTACCAACGCTAAAATGGTACCTAATCAATATTGGATAGGGCGCATACAAAAAATACCATAAATGTACTAGACTTGCTGTCATAATCAATCGGGGGTTAATGGGTCCTTGCCGAGTTGGCCACGAAGACCCATTCTGTTCAGGGTTGGTCACACTCACGGGTCAACACCTATCCGACGGCCTCCACGCATGAAGTGCGAGCCTGGGTAGGACTCTGACCCTATGGTTAGTTTTCCCTGGGAATCAACCTACTGGCGCTCCTGGACGGTCTGCGCATCGTACGGCGTAAGCCAATCGACTGTGCACTCTGACTAACAGTCGGGGGAGTCGGGAAGCAGTACTGTTTTCTATAGAGCGGGGGTGGTTGCGGACCTTACGGCGACTGCTCTTGAAACGACCATCGGCTAACCGATCCTGGGTGAACGGCCGGGCAAAGGACGCTGTGGTCCGCGATAGATTCGGTATACACCGTTTCACCGCTTCGTAAGGGAGAGGACCGTGCAAGCGACCTCGAACTCGTAACCAATCGAGAGACTGGAGTAATTTGGTCACAATTGGAAGTAAGGGCGTGAGTGTAAGCCCGCCGGGTAACACTCCTGGCTATTTCGCGGTTAAGGCGTTGGCCTCTTACGGGTTTGTGGCGGAGCTAGACGGTGGACTGTTTTGTCCAAGTCTTCTGCGCTCACTATAGGGAGATAGAACGACTAATCGTTAAAACTTCCCGAGGTGACGGGCTCGCCCGCTGTAGTCGACAACCCTAGTTGTCATAATCAATCATTATGGGGGGGAGGGGAGGGGGTTGGGGGTTGAGGGTTTGACGCGTGTGAAGGGTTATCTGCTTGCCGGGAAAGTCTAGGCTGACGCAACTATTTTTTATTTATTTTCAACTACGAGTACCTGGTTAAAAAATAAAATCCTGGTTGCAAATTGTAGTACAAGTTTGATCAATCTAATATTCTATATAATCAATGCACGTTCCTTCGGTGGCATCCGTCTTGCAACGTACGTATTGCTTGGATTGCGACGCCTTTTATTCGGGGCAAAGGGTCTTCATTTTATAACCGACACCGACGATACGATTTGATATTTGAAGCGCTGCATTCATCCCCAAGTGGCGGTATAACTTTTGGTTTATATTTCAAAAAGCCCGCCGGGAGGTGGAGAGAGCAGTAAACACGAAGAGAGGAGGCGGAAGGAATGACCGCGTCGAACGGACGACTCCCGGCTAAAAGATTCAACGGCTGTAGCGGGGAAGATATCGAATTCTAGTTTGGCGTTTTGCCACCGCTGCAAGCATCTCGCCTTTAAGATTGCGCCGTAATACTTTTTAGCGCCGCCCGAGCACTCCTGATTAGACACCATAAATTTCCGCATCGATGGCCCTCGCGAATTTCGGTCTTCATTTTCTTGTTCTTGGGTCGTCTCTTGTTTTTTTTTTTCATTTTTATGCCGCGATGTCGAACATCTGCTTCGAGAGATGGAAAGCAGAGGGACTTTATTTTTAAAGCCGTCATCATAAGGCAGTTCTCGCCATTACTTATACTATATTAGAAGCGAACGAGAAATACATACTGATCTCGCTCATTTTACACGGGTAATTTTTTAATTAAAATACAGTTAATGTGCAGTTGGACCAAGGATTAAGATATGCTCGTTAACTTAGGTCAGCTCATCTCATAATTCATCCCCATACGATAGGCTCCTCGAAGAGGGTCGATCCTGGAAAGGACTATTTCACCTCTCACTGCAAGTAGATCAGTTCCTAAGGTTGATGTCCTTCGGGCGCTGTTTAAGCCATCCAATCGACTGTGCACTCTAGTTAATAACCGGGGGGGGGGGGGGGGGATGGAAATGCTATACTAAGCAGCAGTGGTGGTTGTAACCTGTTGTCAGACACTCTTGAAACGACTCGTTGACGATCCGATCCCGAGCGATTGACGGGCAATGGACGCCACGAATTGCAATAAATTCGAACTGATTTACTGGTATAGGCCGCGCAAGCGACTTAGGACCCGTGAGCAGACGGAAACGGATAAATCCACCCAAATATGACAGTAAGATCGCGAGGTCGGCCGCTGGTTTCACTTCCCAGCTGGAACCATTGTACCGATTTTATCTATTACTGCCTATATAATACAAGTAAATACTCTTGTTATATTTAGCATATATTTCTCATCAAATCACGCGACTCAGAGATTTCAGCAGCCATACAGTCAGTCAAGTAGATCCACCGACATTTTGTTTTGATGCTATTCGATTCAGCAGGTCTCAATCAGTAACAAATTCCTCCAAAGCAAAGACTGATACACAGGCGTTGCATTTTACTATAAGTAGGTATAGAGATTAGACAAAACATCTAGAAAATTTTGCTGTAGTCGAATCCAACTATCGATTACGGTTACAACAACAACAACACTTTTAAATCTTATTTATGTAGAGTCACCTCCCTAAATCACCCCATATTAAAATTACAGTTTTGTATAATATTACACAATTAAGACACGACGGAATAGGACAGATCAATTATTGTGACACATTACCATCTAATGCATTATTTAGGTTTAAAATGGTTGTTAAATATTTTGACACTCAAATTCAGAATTTATGTTGAGGATAAATACAAACTCATAGCGCTAGATACATACAAACTGGACGGCTACCCTCTCTCGTTTCTGCAACTTTTATGGAAATTTGAAGATTAAAGTGGTCAATCCCTCATTTATTCAATCAGATTCCTCCAAACAGATAAATAATAAAAAACATAACAAAGAAAATGATCGTATATTGACCTGTAAACTCCCGTTTCTTATGACCTGCTATAATAGTTAGAAAATATAACAGCGAAACTCCATCTGCTATGTGTCTGAACTTTTATAATTATAATCCGTTACATTTTAAATTGACATTTAGTTTCCTGTCACATTATATATTCTACGCTATTTAAACTTTACGTATGGTTATTTCAAAAATAGCAGCTTTGAAACAACGAACTGCGGTAGTTATGTAGAGAGAAAATGAATGACAATGCTGCTTGCAACAGTAATTTGGATGCGCCAGAGTATCCATCGAAATATACGCTCTCATTAATTCAACAAAGGAAACGTCAAAGTCGCTTTATGCATCGGTATTTCTCATTTAAAAGACCGCAGCATAAAATGAATCCGCATTGATGCAACTGAAATATAATATTCGTCTGCCTGACTTTTTACTATGAGAGACGGCGAGTTTTATAAATAGGTAGCGGAATATTACCCGGCGTTTTTCAACAGGTCGACACACGATATTTATAACCGACGTTTCAGCCCGTTAGGAGATACAAAGTGTTAACGAAGTATTATGAAAGATTTCAGCTAATGATTTACATGCTTAAGTGAAGCAAATATGTATTTAAAAATGTCTACTGTGACTTGAAAGAATGGAAAGAGAGAAATTGATGATGGGTTCCGGTTAATTGCGTGGAGCAATGATGAAGAGAGAAAACATCGGGAAAAGGGCTGAGTTAGGCAGTGTTTTGTTTATTTTGTTTTCTGTCTTTTGGCTGAAACAGACCGCTTATGGATATAGCCTGTTTCCGCCAAAAGTGACTGCCTGATGAGACATGAAAATATGCGTATAATTATCGATAACAACATTAGGAGTGAACGGTTGTACTTTTTTTTTGTTTTTTTTTTCAAACTTACCGTAAGTGGTACTATCGGCGATATTTTTCGAATATATTTAAATTATTAAGTTTCCGTGTATAATTTCATTTTACTTTAAAGCAATCATTTAAATTTTATTTTATTTTTAAGCAACAATAATGTTATTGCTCTATCATATGGCCATATGCAATTAATAACAATATTCCTATTATCAGAACTAATTCCCTTTTCGAATCTTTCGAAAGAACCAATCTGTATAGGAAAGGTGAAAAAGTCTAAAACCTTTTATCACATCCTCCAGTACCTTTGAATTTCATGTAGCGACAAGCGACTCTTGCTTATAGCCATAAGTGGACATAAACTAAAAGTAGTTCAAATTGTTTAAAAAAATAAAAATCCAAAAATTTCGTCCAAAAAATTTCTAATTTTTTTAAAGAAATTAATCGAATTAATATAAATTAAATGTTTTTTTTAATATCTATTGAGTATTTTTTACAATACGTAAAAATATTGTTCTGTAGTACCTAATCTCCTATTGTTTCAGAGTAACACTTAATAATAATAATAATACTATTCGAGTCTCTGACTTAAGGCGACGTACTACATAAAAAATAAACCGTATCTGAGTTTTTAGGCCCCGCCTACTTACCCCTTCCCTTCGCGACGGGGCAGGTAATAATTATTATGACTCTGCGCAGTGATATTCACCCGTGTCGATGTCTGGAACATTTCACACTAGGTATACACTATTGCAATTGGATTTATATTTTGGGATTATACAAGTGTCATGTACCTACGCTGGTGTAGAAGGTTACGCTTTATCATAATCTAAACTTGAACATTACATTACTATTTCGGTTACCACTGGTAGGGAAAGTATTGCGATAGAGCGGAAAAAATGTTTAGAGAACGACGGATATATCCATGCAATCTCTCACGATAACTGCCGAGCCATTGAACCGATTGACTTGAAATTTGGTGTATAGGAAAAGTCTCACCCTGAAATGCGCCCATTAGATTTTGGCCGTCAACTGTTAAACCAAACTCTCACTGTCAAAAATTGTCAGAAGCCATATCTTACAGAATTTCACTTGCGATATGTCATTTGCAAGCCCCTGGAAAACTATTGAGAACCTGTCACTAATTAAAAGATGTCAAAATCTCAATTTTTTACATTTTTATTAGCGACAAATAGAGTTGTCAACTACAACGGGCGAACCTGTCACCTCAGGAAGTTTTCACGATTAGTCGTTTTATCTCCCGCGAAGTGAGCGCAGAAGACTTGGACAAAACAGTCCACCGTCACATGCCCGTAAGAGGCCACCTTAACCGCGAGATAACCAGGTGTGTTACCTAACGGGCTTACACTCACGCCCTTACTTCCAATTGCGACCAGATTACTCCGGTCTCTCGATTGGTTACGAGTTCGAGGTCGCTTGCACGGTCCTCTCCCTTACGGCCCTCTCCCTTACGAAGCTGTGAAACGGTGTATACCGAATCTATCGCGGACCACGGCATCCTTTGCCCGGCTGTTCACCCAGGATCGGGTAGCCGATGGTCGTTTCAAGAGCAGTCGCCGTAAGGTCCGCAAACACCCCCGCTCTATAGGAAACAGTACTTCTTCCAGACTCCACCGACTGTTAGTCAGAATGCACAATCGATTGGCTTACGCCGCACGGTGCGCGTCTGCGCACTCCTGGATGGTCTCATCCAGGAGTGCCAGAAGGTTGATTCGTAGTGGAAACTAGGCCTACGGCCAGAGTCCTGTCCGGGCTCGCACTTCATACGTGGAGGCCGCCGGATGGGTGTTGACCCGTGATTGTGACCAGCCCTGAACAGTATGGGTTTTCGTGGCCAACTCAGCACGGGCCTATTAGCTCCCCTTATTAGTGACATATGACAATTGGAGAAATGCTTTTAACTGTTTTGAATAAAGTTGTCCAATGGCTTTTAAATGACATAAATCGCAATTCATGTTCCGCTTAAGCATTTTTTTGATAGTGATAATGACAGTTCTTGATAGTATTTTTTGGTAAAAAAAACATTTAACATCGTATTAAAAAACAACATTGTGCATCGAACTATTTATTCGTGGTTCTTTGAGGAGGACATAATGACACCCATCGCCTTGTACATTATCATTTAATAATTATTTAATTAAAAAGTAATATAATTTATTTTTAGATACTGTAAGCACATCATTGTAAACTTTAAAGAAATACACATCATTAAATATAAATAATTATTAATGAAAATATAAAATCATTAAGACAAAAAATCATGAAGACATTTCTGGTTGGCAAAGTAGTCTGTTATTTCTGAGTAGATACATACATATTAAATGTAAAGAGACGAATAAATACATTTAAAATTGCGCAGTACATTTGAGACTTCCTTTTTGTAGCCTTGACAGTGTCGCTTTGTAGTGGTGCGCCGAATTTTGTAATTAAAATTCATCAAATGATAATACATTTTCAAAAGCCTGTTCATCATTATTAATTAGATCTGTACTCAGCACAGATTTGGAATATCGTGTACCTTTCGGTGGCTCTATATTGCTTGTGCTTTGCTTTGGAGTGTTATTGGCAAGTACATTCCCTGTGAGTTCTTTGCTAACTTTGTGATGGAATCACTGAAAACTAACTACCGCTTAAGCGTTGGACAAGGAAGAGGAACCGATTTCTTTCGTTTTATCATGTCGTTTCTTTTATTTGCTTCTTTCAAAGTGTATCCAGGCTCCCTTAAATCCATATTCCTTCATACTCCTGGATCGATAATTTCAGGTAATACACAGTCCATATAAAAACAAACAAGTTTTTTTCCATGACATTTGTCCAAATCAAATCATCCGTCTGTATATATTCGGTTTTGAGGAGATCGTTTTTACCAGACCAAAATGTAAATAGGCACACTTTCTTTCCAGTTATATCTATCGTTCCAGTTACAGTTTCTTTCCAGCACACTTTCTTTAAAGTTATCCACAATACCACAGATAGTTCACCTTGTTGAAAACTTACGTTTTTTCGTTCCTCAGCGATTAATTCGCAATTCACGCACGTTTGAGGTCTCTCGTGCCAATACCAACTACGGGAAACATTCCATCGCTTATGGGCTGATATGCACGTACGACTCTTGTTTCTCCACCATCGACATTTTCAACCTCAACCAACCGACGTTCGTTAAAGAATTATTCAATTCAATTGCACCTAACGAGCTTGTTAATTAATACCTATAGTAATTAGTTATATACTTTCTATACAACATATCAGTAGCTACCACAAATATTTATAAATATCTATAAATATTTATTATATATCTATAAATACCTATAAACATCAATAAATATATGTATCTATATATCCACTATACGACCTATCTATATCTTTATTTATATCTATATACACTTACCATCGTCTAACTCCTTCTTCCTAATCACTTCCAATTCCCTACCTCTCCCATCGGTTTTCTATATATTTTTTATATTTAATATGAACTTTGTTTATTTAATAATTAATTTTTAAGTGTAATATGCTGAATTCCAAATGTGTAATAAACGATTATAGGCGTAATGTTTTTCTTTTTTTTTCTACATTTATGCACACGTATGTATATTGTATGCGCTGTATTTTTCCAGAAATAAAATAAAAAATAAATAAATAAAAAGAAATTATATATGGACCTGTCCTTGAACTTGAACGTATCAGTAATGTTTGATGCTGATTTAAAATTTTCCATCTTTCTGTTTCCAAAATGTCACTTTTCTTTTTCTTGTCGCTTCCGTTAACCCGATTCTATGCGCTGTAATGGGAAATTTGACTTCAAAAATATAATCATCAGATATTCCATCTGGAGAAGCTCCCAAAAATGGAAATTTAGGGTCAATGAATAATCCAGATTGCTAAATTTCCACTTTTTCTAGACATATTTTTCATTCTAGTGCAGTTGTTTCATTTTCTTTTCCATGGCAAATTGATGCTACGTTGCTCAAATCCCATTTTCAGTCATGGATTTAACTAAATTGGCGCATTTTGTGTGTTGTTAACTATTGATAATTTTGCCAAAGTTAGACGCAGTTACCATTTTTCTTCGTAATTCCAACCACTCGCTGCTTTCACCTTGAATAACCGTAAGTTTTTCAATTCGCAATCGATCATTTTTCTATTTTCCAATTCTTGAAATAACAGAGCTTTGCTTTTTTCGAATATTTCTGATGGAACATCGGGTTGGTTGCAATGTTCTCCATAATGCGAATTATTGTTTTTTTTTCAAAAAAACTTTCTGCTTTTATTTCTTTTATAAAGAATGGATTTACTTAAATGCCTCTGTCTTCTATATTCCACTTTTGATATCTTGCCAGAGGGACTTTTTTTTTTTTTTTTTTTTTTATTTTATTTATCCCTAGTATTACATGAATTAATTTCCTATAGTATATTTTACATGATTTAGTCGTACATACAAAATGTGAACCCTGGAAATTTATTAAAGGTGCGGCTTCGGCGGGATTTTATCAACTCACTAGGCAGAGCCTGTATTGAGGTGATATTTAGTACTGCGTTCATCTGCCGGGTGTATAGGTAATTTATGTAATCTTGGGAAATCCTACAAGTGTATATTGTATAACACAAAAAATCTTTATTAAATTAAATGAGATATAATATATATGGGAGATATATGAATACAGTTATGAGGCTAATGAGATAATAATAACAATAATAATATAAGTCATCTGTGCACCTATTTAATAACGTTAGTTACTAACGACTCACAGTGCTCCCTCGTCGAGTGTAACAACCATAATGTTACCAGTCTTTTGTAGTGAGCGTCATTTTGAATGATTGTACTTTTGCCTATACATTTTGAATGATTGACTTTTGCCTATACATTTTTTAATGTAATCTTGACAGTGGCTGTTTTGTATTAAATGATATAACTGCCGCATTACATCGCGCTTGGTAAGACTGCTTTTGGATGTAATTTGTCCTCTTACCACCAATAAATTTTGCAATGATGCCGTTAAACCTTTCGAGAACATTACTATCTACATCATGAATTAGGCTTCTTGCATGTATTGCTACGTTTTAAGTTATGTAACGTATTCTTTCCCAAATAATGTCACCCATCAAACAACTCATTGCATTCAGTGTTTCATTTTCCGACAAACAATTTTAAAAACTTCTACATTTATCATGGTTTCCAAATGCATCTATCGGGGCGTTCAAAATGTCATTATACAGGCAATCAATTTTCTCATCAATTGAAAAGTTTTGATATTTATTGTAAGCTACTGCTGATGTAATATTTCTTCGCATTTTTAGATATTTTTTCACAGACATTACAAGTTGAATAAAAGCTTTTAAAAAGTAGATACCTAAGTTTTGTTTTTTAAATTACAATTCTGCCTATCTGACGGTTTTCTATATTAGAACGGTCAGAATCGTAGCCTAATTGTATATTATATTTATACATGGTGTATAGCTCTGCCATATAGCTCTAACGCAAATGTATTGGCATTATTTACTGTCCCCTTATATACACACATTTTGACTCGCTGGAAGCAAGCTGAAGTGGCGCACTTGTTTTAAACTCGCATAAGATCACACCGGTCGTAGGTTCAAATCCTACCGATATGTATATTTTTTTTTGTTTTTATACATAAAGAAACATTGTTATCAAATAAATGAACACTTTTTATTAAAAAAAAGTAATATTGTAAATTAAAAAAAAAAAAAAATAAATAAAATAAATATTAAATATTATTTTACTTATTATATGTTTATATTTTTCAACATATGATTTATCATGTTTTTAACCCTTGGAGTAAATGGGTATTTTCATGGATGCATCTGTCTCTTTTGCAGGATTTTCGGCGACATCGACTTAAAGTACTATAACTACGAAACTACTACACCAATCATAAAAAGAACAACTGCACAATGATTGCATTGAAATTTCGAATATAGAATATTGAAATATCATTTTGTAAAACAATTAGATAATTATGAATAAATATGAGAACCTCAAAGAAGTGAAAAAAACGCGCGACCAGATTTGGTTGACTCATACTCAACGGGTTAAACCTCTTTCATTTACACGGTGAAATAGCCATCTAAAACCGATATTTTTTTACTTTCACATCTCCGATCCATTTAACGATATGTCAATTTGGTAATAAAAAGTCATGAAACAGAGCGTCGCGAACGCACCCGCTTATGTCGGCCTTCGAAGCCGAAATGAACCACGTTTCTAAGAGCCAATAACATTTCACTATAAAAGGTTGGCTGTTATGCCATTTGAATCAGTAACTGATCCCCACATAAGAACCATATTGACCCAATGTCGCTTGCGGCATTTTGAATGCCAGCGCGTCGTCGCGAGAAGAGCGCGCTCATCTCATTGTATGACAAAAATAATATAAACGGGCTCTGCAAAATATTATTTTTAAAATATACTGATATTTTATTTGAAAAAAATAATCGTCAGTACTACAAGTTTATCGTACATAGTTTATGTAAAAAATACAAACTTTAAAAAAAAACACACAGTAATAAGTAATATTTAACAGTGAATATGGATGAAACTTACACTTTTTATATATTTTTTTTAAAAAGAAAAACTTTTTTTTTTTATTTGTGCGATAGCATTAAACTTTACAACTCATGTTAAAATGCCGTAGTATTTTTTTTGAGTTTGTTGATCGTGCAGTTTAGAGTGAGGCACGGTTCAAAAAATGCTCTAAAATGAAAAATTCCTATATAGCTCCCAGGTTTATTTATTTTTCTCAATTTTCCAATCCTTTTTTAAAAATCTGAAATAGCTATGTACTTAAGAAAGATACCGTGAATTACGATATTTTTTTTCAGTTGGCTACCATCATCAGTTATTTCAGTATGACGGTTCAAAAATTGCCAAAAAATGTAATTTTCGAAATTTACATACTACGTCGCCTTAAGCCATTTTTGAAAACGACCAGGGTAGTCAAGTATGGACGAGGGCGGTTGCAACATCGCCGAAACGTCGGGCGCTACGAACTTCACTGGTTAAAATTATTTTATTCTATTAATAAAAGGACAATTACATAGGTACGGTTCTAATATTATAATTAAAGCTTATTTTTCAGGCTCTTTCAGGGGAATGTAGGTTTCCAGCGACTATTTCTTATATAAGCGTATTTATTTTTCAGACGTTTTCTGGAAAATATAGGTTTTTAGCGACTGTTTTATATATAAACCATATTTTTACCCTTCTCCCGCTATTGCAACAGCTGCTGTTCAGGGTAGTCTACTCTGAACGGCGGCGGTTGCAACATCGCCGACGAGTCGTGTGCTACGAAGTTCACTGGGTAAATTTGTTTTATTCTATTTATAAAAGGACAATTACATAGGTAGGGATCTAATATAATAATTAAAGCTTCTTTTTCAGGCTATTTCATGTGTGACAACTGTGAATTGGACACCCACGTTATTCTAAAATCTCCTGAATCTAAAATTTAAGGTTATTTTAAAGGGGAAATCCCGCGTCGGCGATTCACTCGCATATCCGTCACCTATTTTTAGAAAAGCAGCTAAAAATATCGTCTGTGAAATCCTTTCGCGCGAGCAGCCATTGCGTAACGACCTCGTTATCGCTCACATTAACACTCGAATGCTGAAATATAGTAGGCGGGTGGTAAAAGGTTATGATTTGCCGGTATTTTATACTCCGTACGCTCTCGGCGGAGAGCGGTTCGCTAACGATCCCAGCGAACGGAGCATGAAACTGCGCCACACCAACGACTGTTAACGCATTAATAATCATCAGGCGATGCAAACCTTCGAGGGGTGATTTTTACCCACTTTCTAGGTCTAAGTTTGCGAAACGCTCCTAGAGCAGTCGGTGGATTGCCGTTTGGAAGCCACCACCAGTGTTGGGCAAAATTTAGTCAGACTAATGATTAATGACTAACGATTGATCACGTTCTTTATGATTAACGACTATTCAATTTAGTAGTTATCGTGACTAAAGATTGATTTGTTTCAACTATAATCATGACTAAAAAATGTGATTGAAATTCTCGACTGCGGTTATTACTGCAATCATGTTAAAGTGGAGTTGACTACCATCACTCGAACTTACGAAAAATTAATACAGTGGTCGTACGATTAGTCGGTCGGTTTAGTCATGATTATATCAATCTATGTTAACTTTCATCATGACTAAATTAGTCATGATGGGGAAATGATGATGACTAATTTAAATGAATTAAATTAGTCATTTTAGTTAAATTAGTTTTTTAAATTAATTAAATAACTAATTTAACTAAAATCATGAAATCATCCTGACTAAATTATCATTAATATTCAAGGGCGAATTGGATTCATCTGTAATGCCCTTAAATACTATTTGAAACTAATAAATAAATAAATAAATGATTGATTAGTCGATTAAACAAAATGAAGATCGACCTAGCGCGACTAATTTAGTCACGATCGCCACCATTCGCTTTAACGGGTTGTCGATTTTTGCGTCGATTACATCATCCTTGTATGATTGACAAATCATCGGCCTAGTAATTTAATCCACAGTAAAATAGACAATATGTACAACTAAAATATAATAGACAAAATTCCGTTTCAAAAAATGATTAAATGATATGCCAAAAACATTTGCCAGTTATCCTATTTTGATGTCTCCTAATTACTAGGCTATAGCCTGTTCTAAGGAGGAAATTTAGAATGTCATTAATATGTGTATAAACCTAAATTAGAAGTAGTAAAAACAAAAGACGTAATAATTTAGAAGAATGTATACAATGAAATCGAAGGCTATCGGTGTTGTTTCACATTATAAACAGGATACTACGAATTTACCGCGTGAAGTTTGTAACACACCCTGTGCTAAAAACTATATTAAAAATGATGATCAATCTAACTTGGTTTCTAATTCTTCAGAAATTAGTGACTAATTGGTACTGTTTTAGAACAATTCATTGGAAAAACGTGTACCTCCCAATCACCTGCTATAATTACTGAAATAACAGGTCCGTAATTCTGACGCCATGATAGATGGCTAGGCTATTATAGCCAAAACCGTAACTAATACTTTTATATCGACTTAATAAGGATTTAGTACTATTAAATAACTAGACATATACTGCTAGAAATCGGTAATATATATGTATTTTATAGCAGAAACCTAAGTGTGCCGATACCTATTTATTGTTTAAATTTAGGAACTTCTCAATAATGTATAGGATATCTTTAAATTTTAAAGGAATTGGATAGTTGTACCAATCGTTTATCTGCGATATTATTCATGAGAGAAAATAAGAGTACCGTTATATTTTGTTAACGTTTGTGTTCTTTATTTATTTAAACAAAAAGATTTTCAAAAGAATGGCTATGCTGTTAGAATCGTGAAGGAAAAATATGTTTAACCCACAGCCATTGGCTCATCGCATATCCTATTGAGCAAAAACGCCCGTATCTAGGGATGCTGATATTTCGCTTAGGATATTGCTTTCCGCGAGCTGACAGGTATGATGTGACATGTACCCTTCTGGTACGCGTGAGGTTGTCGATGCACGATATCCCGGGCAGATAAAACGACTCATGTCGTAAGAACTGCACGGATGGTGAGCGGGGTTTCTCCCCCCACCTGTCACCGCGTAGCCTAATAATAGGTATGATCTTCGGTTATATAAATATTGCATTAAAGTTCAAAACATTCATACTTGCATATTAGAAATACTCACACACATAGTTATTCCAACATTATCAGACAGAACTTATTATTAAACCCAACACCAATACATAGTAATACCTAAATGCAATGAATATATAGTTTATAATCGAATGATTATAATATAGTTTATAATCGAATAAATGCAGGACTGTCAATAGTGAAAACATGGCTAGACTCGAACTTACTTACGTTAAACATAAGAAAAACAAAATGTATCCTCTTCATCATTGACAAAAGAGGTCAACCTGGTCAAATGCCGCATGTATGTATCCACGACTGTGAAAATAAGAATTTAAGTTGTAATTGCGAGCCAATGGAATCAGTAAAGGAAATAAAATATTTAGGATTAATAATCACTTGGTCAAAATAGTTAGAAAACAAATATATATTTTTTTTGAATTAAGGGATATTCTTGACTTTGTCATTTAAGAATGATATACTACGCTATATGCCAATCTATAATGACATTCGCTATTCTGGGGTGGGAAGCATGCTGTAAGATTTAATATCGTACAAAAACTATAATTCAATGACTTAATATCGTACAAAAACTATAATTCGTATTATACAAAAAAAACCAATGAATTCTTTTGATGAGTTGTTTCTCGAGGCGAAAATACTTGATATTGGGCAACTGCATTGTTTAAAAACTGCTTTAAATTTCAATGGCGAGACATTGTTCCCTGCTAAGAACACAAGATCGGCGCAGATAACACATTATAGTGCCCAGGAGATTTACTTCGTTTGGACAACACCATTACCATTAATTACCTTGCTCCGAGATTTTGAATATTCTAGGAAAATACTTCGATACTTCAGGACTGACACAGGTGGTTCTTAAAAAAAGTCTCATACAGTGGTTAATTAGTACAGGAAGAACAGAAACATTCGGTTTCTGTTCTTCACAAAAAATAGCAACACATTCACACACACACAAACACATACACCCTCTCTCTCTCTCTCTCTCTCTCTCACACACACACACACACACACACACACACTATATACACCCTCACATCTCTAACCATATATTTACCTATATGTAAACAAGAGTGAATTCAGCTTTTTATTTTATAAAATAATATTTTGTATTTGGATTTATTTTATAATAATTTTACACTACTTTTATTATTTATTGATTATTTAGATTTTTGAATGATAATTTTGTGTATTTTATTTTATTTTTTATATTTTTATCAATAAATTTTCTATAACAATTTATTACCATCTTTTTATAAAACTATTTTTTCTTTTTTAAATATTATCACATAAAATTGGCGTTTTCCTTGGAACAGGCACTGTTAGGAGTGACGCAAATCATTGTTTAAAAATAAGTTCTATACATTTTCTTTTCAATAAATAAATAAATTAAAAAAAAAAAAAAAACTTATTGAACATAAATACATAGATGTAGGTATTTACTTACTATACACATATACACAAATTGTACATATAAATACACGTATACATAAAATATATATCAATCGGCGTGACTTTCGAACAAGTAAATTAAATTGAAATACCTCTAGTCCTAAACCTCACATAAACGTCTATTATATTTATAAGTTACAATTTAGCTATTAATATATGTTTATGCACTAAATAAGTTATAAATCCTAATCAGATTGAAGTAAAAGTATCTATTGCGATATTACAATTTTTTATATAATATCCCATTATGATATCAGAACGTCAGCAATTACCTTAGTTAATTGGAAGGTTATATTTTTTAATGAATGTCATAAATAATATTACTTATTGGTACGAAACTCTTGTTATGACGTTGTCCAGCCATTCTGTCGATTACGAAAAATGGATGTAAGTTAATTGAATTGACCCTTTGTTAAATCACAATCTATGGATTATTTTATCTGTAATCCTACAAACTACCAAAGTCATAGATCTCGCGACTCGCGAGCAGAATGCGTTGCGGGAAGGTTGCAATTATCATTCTCTCAACCACTGATAGTAGCAGAAATGGTCATCAGTTTTGGTCAGATTTATCGGTCAAGCACTTTCTTTTGGGGCAGTGACAGCCCATTAGTGAGTCGTGATACTAATCGGCGACAGCTCCCCTAACAATACGTCTTACGAGTCATCTGTACATTAACCTAGGTTCAAGAAATATTTTTTATGCAAGTCTTCACTTTTACTTTCAATATTTCAGCTCAATCGGGTGAATCACAAACAGACATACATAAGTGGGTTCAGAACACTTTTACTCTGCCAGGAAAGAAAAAATCGAAGTTACTCTGTTCTTTCGTTATCTAAAACAGGTTTTAGTTAGTTAAGTATACGTTTAGTTATAACTACGTAAATGTAAATGTAATTACCTGAAAATGACAAAGTTATTTTATATTACTAATCTTATTTACTTACCATAATCATTTATATTAATAAACTTATAGCAACGTTGCCAGATATGTACCGTAAACTGCCCTAACTATATATAACCTCCTGTCCAAACAATGAACCACTCCCGATATTTTTTATAAAATAGGCCGTCCAGTGGAAATGAAAAAAGTTTGAACGGATATATTTATTATCTCATGATCATGACTAGGTGATGAACGAATTGCTATGTGAGTGATCAGTCGCCTGCGTGCAGTGAGATTGGGAGGGCATTTTTTGTGTTTCGGGAAAATTTCCGCTATCAAAGAACCTCGTCAAACTTTGTCCAGTGGAAAGGATCTGGTAAGCATCCGGAACTTTCCATATATTTAGACTTTCAGATAACTTAGCTGCCATCTAGAGTTTCGATATAAATATTTGCTCATATTTTTATAGGATTTATCTCCAAAATTAGGTATTGATGTAAGCTGCATGAAAAGATCTGGGGCTTTCTGGACCCGGCCAGAAGATGAAGATTGGATGCTGTATAAGCGCAAAGACGTGTCGAAACAATTAAACCACTAGTTCTTGAGTCTTCAAAGCCCAAAACAAATAAAATATCATAGTTGCAGTACATCCGGGGGATGTATTGCATCATTCCTGTTAGTTTAAATTTGTTTTCGATCTATCATTGAACTGATTGGTATTTTTTTTGTAATAATGTGAAAAAACTTAAAAAATGTTTTACGTCATTTTATTTTTGATTGCATATTATTTAAGGATAGCCTGCTGTTTATAATTAAATACAGAGCAATCCACCAGCCTAACGAATTATTACTGATTTAATGATTTTCTTGTGATGGTACATTGTGGGGCATATTTCCACCATTCTTTTCTTTTTCTTTTATTAAGTAATTCAAAAATGCAACACAATTTAAAACAATTTTATCTTAGGAACTATGCACAGAAATATTTTAAACATTGAATAAATAGCATAAAATGAATACATTGCATAGTCCAGTGACAACGCCACCTAACTAGGCCGGTACTTGTTCTAAGGCGAACGTTTAATTTTGTGCGTGCGAGTTTTAATTCAATGTACCTTTTTTTAAATAATCACCGATTGATAAAATGAGAGATTTTGAACCGATAGATAAAATGTCGTGTACGAGATGACGCAATATCCCTATTAAGCTCGGTTGACACGATACGAGGTTTCAAGCACGAAGAGCGTACCGCCTTCTCGAACGAGAAAACTCGCTTTCGAGAAGCGTTCGTCAAAGGGTTTACACTATTCCACATCTCGTTCGCGCTCGTCTGTGTTTCTCTGACTCGCACCTTACAAAAAGGAATCTGTAGACGAAGGTGTGGCGTGTTTTGGTGCAATTTTAGCGTTTATTATAGCGCGACGTTTGATCAGAAACAAAATTAAGAAGAAAAAAGAGCGCAAGCTTTTAAACTTCATCGGTTCCAGAGCCGCTTTTTTTGAACTTTAATTTTCTTTAGCTCTTGGCAATAGTGAAATCGTATTTTTTTTAATTTGATTTTTGCAGTTATTTGTATTGAAATTTGGTATTTGCATAGAAGCCACTATTTTTTCTAGTGCACTTTGTCGCATCTCCCTGTTTTTATATTCTACTGAGTCTGACTTCCACAGGCATGGGTTTTCTTCATATAGTTCGACAAACTTAATCATTTGTACATAAGTCTACTTAGTCATGGTACCGTTAAACAACTAAAAACCACAAAAAAATCTAAAAGAAAACGTTTTCGCACCCGTGCCAGACAACTTTCGAACGTTAACTAATAATCATGCATGAACTCGTTCGCGCGCGAACAACGCTGTCTTCGTGCACGCATGCGAGCTTTCGAGAACCGTCTACACGATACGTGAATGTGTTCGAGAATCATTTCTCGTGCGTGAACTCGCAACGTGTCAACCGGGCTTCACTTCCGCATTCCACATTTGAAATTCAAATGGAGACGTCTCCTCGTATACGAGATTTTCTCTATTGACTCAAAAGTCACCCCCCTGCAGGCCCTTGTAAGAACGAAAGATAACTAAAGCGCCGAACAGATTAATTGAAACAATGTGTTTCTTTATTAAAAAGTGTTATCTTCCAAAACAGTAAAGGAAATGTGGCATAATTGGAATACCACGTTAAGATGATAGGTATATCAGATGACAAGGGTGATAGGGTGATAAGATGATAAGGTGTTAGATATACGCCAGCTGTTTGTGAAACAGTCACTTATGTTTTTCCATCGAACCTCGAACACCGAACTACAAGAGCATCTGCAGGTGTGAATTATGCCGTTCCCAGAGTTAATTCTTCATTTGCCCAAAGACAATTCAACTGTATAGCACCGAAAATATTCAACCGTCTTGATGTCAAAATAAAAAAAAATAGAAAGTACCATTTTATTCACAACAAATATAAAAAAATGGCTTCTTGACGACATGTCGTTCATCCCAGAGAACGAACTTCTGCGTCATATCTCAAAAAAATTATATGCCTAATATACTATATAATATGATATAAGATATCAAACAAAATGTAATATAATACAAAAGAATAATACTATAATATATCTAGATAGTTATATTTATATGTTTGTGTATGTATGTATATGTATGTGTGTATGTATATATGAGTATCTACGTCAGTTAGGCTTCTCCACCCAAGTCAGAAAATAAGTTGTATGCCCATATACAGGCTATATTCGGCCTAGTTGGATATGCGCTGAGCATAGTCATGTGAATGTGAACCGATGTTTACTTCGCACCATTACTTGGTAAGACCATTTTTATGAGTTTTTTAATTATTTTTGAAATAAAAATAAATAAATATCAGAATTTAATCATTTTTCAATAGCATATGAATTTCAGACCACGAGACTTGAAAATAACAATAATCTGATTTCATGTATTTCTTATACAATTATTTGTAATATATTTTTTTTCATTAATTAGTAAATTTTTTCATTTTATTATTTTTGAAAAGGTAACGGTATTGTCAAACCAAAAAGAAACAAAACCCCAATGTGCGAAACGCAGAACCCACCGTGCGAAAATATATTACGATGAAAAGAAAATTTATCATAAAAAGTAATACGTGGAGAGGATCGTGACTCGCCCTTCTTAGATTGTTCGCATTTTTAGTTAACCTTACGAAGTAAGAGGCAATTGCTTTAAATGCAAATCTGTCCCGTGGGTGCGTTGTCACTTCCAATTTGTTTTATAACACTGCCTAACTTTTCGTCTATCCCTCTCTCCCTCGCTCTTTATTTATCTATCTCTACGTCTGTCTCTCTTCCTCTCCTCTCGCCCCCGTATATAAAAAGGTCTTTATAATAATATTATTCACTCACTCACTCACCAGCCGAGCAGCTACGTTTCTAGACTAATTCTATTTGAATTATTATATTTCGTATCTTATCGAATTATATTTGAGACAGGAGTTAAGTATTTCACAGTGTATTTTAGAAATATAATAAAATGTATTTTAGAGCTCGTGTCAAAAACATAAAATCTTTTAAAACAGAAAATTGTATAGCCTAACCTAACCTATGGGAACAAAGGGTGGGGAGGTGGATCGAAAATTCACATGGATCCCTTGATCAGAGCTCAGAAGTTAATACTGAAAATCATAAAGTGAAAGCCTTGGAAACACTCTTCAGATGATCTCTACAGAGAATATAATGTGCTAGACGTACCACAGCTCAACGTGAAAGCGGCGCTATGTGAGTATCAAACTAGTTTAGAGACCGCACGCGAATCTGCACGCGGCAATCTCGAGCTATACATTTCGACGTCCCTCGAATGCAGACCACTTTTGGGCAGAAGCATTTTGTATACATAGCCCCCAGGATATTTAATATGCTAGACAAAGATTTAAAAATGTATATGCCTAAGTCTTCTTTTAAAGCCAAAATTAATTCCTGGTTGAAACATGACGCCCGGAAAAATATCCATAAATTAATATACCTACCCAGACAGTTTCCATCATTAAATTTTATCTTCAATAATTCTGATTATTATTATGTTTATTATTTTCGTTTTTTTTTTTCATTACTATTAATAATTCATTAATTTTGGTTACTATTGTTTAATATTATTTGACATTTTATTTTATTTAACACGATTATTTATTTTCTGTATTCTATTTTTTATTTCATGTTTTGTTATTTGTAATGGTGACGATAATATATATTTCTTTTTTCTTCTTTTTGAAATTGTCGAATATATGTGAATATTAATCTAGAGAGCTCGCTGCCCTGGAACAAGTCCTGGCACTTAGTTGGGCAGCAGCAGTACATACATGCTAATGCTCATATCGGCCGTGTTCAATTTTTATTGATATACTTGTTTATTAAAATTAATATTAGTGAAGCATGTGCATTGTAAATGCGTTGTTAAATAAAATAAATAATTAAATAAATAAATAAATAGCAGTAAGTTTGGAAAATTAGTTATTTAAAAATTATTTCCTCCAAACTAAACTACACTCGAAAGCAATGAATGTGGATCACTAACGTAACCTCAATATTTCGGAAACTAAGGATGCTTGGTTATGCAAATGACAAGTATTTTATAAGTAATATATTACTACATAGTAAAATTAATAAATATCATTAATTGCTGTAAAGTAATGCCATCAAGAAGGGTAAAACAAAAAAATTTTTTTTTGAAAATCGAACTACGAATTCACTGCATTTGTTTTTGCTTCTGTTTCTGTTCCCTTATAAGAAAAAATGTAATAAGGGCTCCTGGTATATAGTAATTATCGTATACGCTAGCATTCTTAGTTTACGAGATATTAATACGCTTATTATGGTGACCCGAATTCAGTGCTCTTGGATGTATGTTGGTACGCCAATGGTATTGTTGTGTATGCCAAGAGTGAGGTTAATGCAACTGCACATGAATTGAACATCGAGGAAGCAACAGTCTTATGGATTCAATTTAGCAATTTCAACATCTTTGCCCTTTACAG
>OX155953.1:26564158-26635058 GCA_944548615.1 Micropterix aruncella | reverse complement strand
AGTGCTAATACCTCGCGATAAAATAATATAATAAAATAAAATAAATAAAATAAAATTAGTAAAAGCTACTTAAAAACAGCTTGTATTGGGAAATGCTTATGTTTGAATGAGATATACTTACGGATGTGCACGACTTTCGACGGTGCAATGTAAGTTTAAAGGTCCTTTTGCAGTCGACTAACGATCACTATTCATCCATATATCTCATAAATAGGGCTTATCCTTATGCAACACAAAATGCCTTCAATTGAGACGAATTAAGCAAAAAAATAAAAAATTAAACTATTGATCACTTCGGCAAAGCCGTTTTCCAAATGAAAGTGACATTACGAAATAATTCAAATTTCGAATGCTACCAACATTTAAAATATGATACAATTGGCTGAGTTTCTTATCAACGAGCCATTAAATCGAAATAAAAATAAAAAAAACCTTCATATGCTCAATGAAATGAAAGAAGAAACTTCAATCTTAATTTCTGGCAGAGGAGTTTATAATAAAGATTGTATAATGTTATCAAAATAGGGTAAACCTATATAAAATTGTATAATATTAAAAAATTGTAAAGAAATATTGTAGAAAACAGTATAATATTGTTATATTTGATAAGGTTTGTAAAGAAATCCGTTTATAGGATGATGTTTTTATTTAAAATATAATTAGTAAAAGCTACTTAAAAAGTAGCGAAGGAAATCCCAGCTTGTATTGGGAAATGCTTATGTTTGAATGAGATATACTTATTCAAACATAATATATATATATATATATATATATATATATATATATATATATATATATATATATAATATATATATATATATATAAATATAAATATATATATATATATATATATATATATATATATATATATATATATATATATATATATATATATATATATATATATATATATATATATATATATATATATATATATATATATATATATATATATATAAATATATATATATATATATATATATAAATATATATATATATATATATATATATATATATATATATATATATATATATATATATATATATATATATATATATATATATATATATATATATATATATATATATATATATATATATATATATATATATATATATATATATATATATATATATATATATACAAATTTCAGAGGATTAAAAACATACTGTCATGTTTTAAAAATATTCGGCTTTTCAATACATAGAAACAGCTGCCTTGAAAAATAATTGGCTTGGCTGATTTTCGTCTTTGAGTACACAAAGGTAGAAGAGTAGGATTTTTCAGTGTCCTATCAGTCACATACATTTAAATGATAGTAACAAAAACTTAGAAACTGTTTAGGTTTTTTTATTGGATTTTATTACAGTAGTGATTTAGCTATGTCAAAAAGTATATTTCACTACTGTATAAGTTCCGATGACAAAGTTGTAAATCATAGTTGGACATATTCTGGAGTCAAATATCCCAGCAAACAAATAGGGTTCCCCACTTGGAAGCTGTATTAACGGATTTACGATATATGTTTTTTTTTTTAAAAGGCCGTCATTGTAAAATTATCAAATGTACTAAACACACTCGTAAATTCGTAAAACGAACCGATGCAGAACAATTCAAGAAAAGAATAAGGGCCAATAGTTAGTTCGTTGTCAAAGTTTTAATGGTTGTTTTGTTAGGAATATATTTCTAATTCCGCTCGAAATCCGGTCAGATTAAATTCACTGACAAGACATGGGTTAAGACAATAAAAACTTTTTCAATCGACTCAGTAAGGGCTCTCTTCTGACGTAATTTCAGTCTCTGCAGAATTGGATAACGTCAGTACTGTATTATATGTGATTTCTGTTCGCTGGATTTTAAAGCAATATAATATAGATTTAGTCATATTTTAATATTGATAAAATATCATTTGTGTCACCCTTAAGGCTTTCCTGGCAAGTAGATAAAGACTGATTTCATCTGAATAATAATTTCATAAATGAAATCGAGGAGTGCCGTCCCTCGGCCGGCGAACGAACCCCATTAGGTTCGCGCGCAATCACCCATGGCGGAACGGTTCGTTTCTCAGCTATTAACTGTCTATAATATATATTTAATATTTGATTAAAATATATGGCGGAATTGAAATATTATTAGTGTAGATTGTATGTGAGATATTCTAACCAAAATTTTACAATGTGGTTTCGGCCCAACAACCATCTCTGTACCGAATTTGAAGTCTCTAAATCCAATATTTCAAGATGGACGGACTTCAACCACAACCTTTTCAACTCTTGCCATGACCATGCTGCTGATCCTGATAAATGTAAGCTCAATCGGATGAAGCATTTTGCGCTATCGTGGAGGAATACACAAACACACAGATACGCAGACAGACAGACAGCATCTGGTCGACTAGCCAGTTCTTTTGAAATCCAATATTTCGCGATGGACCTACTTCAACCACAACCTTTCCAACTCTCACCATGACCATTCTACTGAAATTGCAAAATTTCAGCTCAATCGGGTGAAGCGTTTGAGCACTATCGTGGAGGAATACGCACACACACTCAGATTCGCAGATAGACAGACCCACAGACACATAGACAGACTTTAACCTAAAAATGGCCTTAATCGTCTCAGGGGGGCTCAAAACAATTCTGTCTTTATCTCGATAATTTTTTAGCGATTTCACAATACTTTCCTTCTTCGGAAGAATAGACGCAGCCGTCACACGGCGGAACACGGCAACTAGAGTTGCCAACTACAGCGGGCGAACCCGTCACCTCAGGAAGTTTTAACGATTAGTCGTTCTGTCTCCCTGAAGTGAGCGCAGAAGACTTGGACAAAAGCAGTTCACCATCAAGCTCCGCCACAAGCCAGTAAGAAGCCAACGCCTTAACCGCGAGATAGCCAGGAATTCTACCCAGCGGGCTTACACTCACGCCTTTACTTCCAATTGCGACCAGATTACTCCAGTCTCTCGATTGGTTACGAGTTCGAGGTCGCTTGGGCGGTCCTCTCCCTTACGAATCGGTGAAACCGTGTATACCGAATCTATCGCGGACCACGGCAACCTTTGCCCGGCTGTTCACCCAGGATCGGGTAGCTGATGGTCGTTTCAAGAGCAGTCGCCGTAAGATCCGCAACCACCCCCACTCTATAGGAAACAGTACTGCTTTTCCAGACTCCCCCGACTGTTAGTCAGAGTGCGCAATCGATTGCCAATGCCGCACGAAGCGCAGACCGTCCAGGAGCGCCAGAAGATTGATTCCTAGGGGAAACTAACCTTAAGGCCAGCCCAGGCTCCTACCCAGGCTCGCACTTCATACGTGGAGGCTGTCGAATGGGTGTTGACCCGTGAGTGTGACAAACCCTGAATAGAATGGGTCTTCGTGACCGGCAAATCAGATAATACTGAGATACTGTTGACTGTAAGATATCCCAGTAACAATGGTTGACTGTCAGATATCGCTATAGCGATAAGTCCGCCATTTGTGCATAAATTGTATTTTTTTATGAAACCAGCGTAATATTCATTAAGTAATGTTTTTATAGCAAAATAAAGTTATTCTCTTCTATTCTATTCTATTCTGTTGCAGCCTCCAAATTATCTACTTCCGAGTTGTAACTTATGGATATATAATAAAGCTAGGAGTTTGTAACTTATGGATATATAATAAAGTTTAAAGCTATATATTGTATATCATCTCTTGTCTAAATTGAGTAACTAGTTTAAGATTAATTTGTCATTCCTACACAATTGTATGGTTGTATTGGAAATAAATACTTTTTATCTTTATCTTTATCTTCACCCGCTGCTGGAGGGTGAGCGGTGAGCCAAGTCGGGCGGTGCGGAGGCAAGGGGCAGCAAAAATTCTAGTTCAATATATATATTGTGTAGATCGATGTGGCGCACAATAATACCCCCCCCCCCCCCCCCCCCCTACTAGCCAAAGTGACTAAAAGGTGAGAAGAAGATGCATCTACACGCATAGACCTGCTTGAGTGGCGATACAACTGCGCACGTCAGACAGAATCTCAGAAATTTTGAGGGAATTATATTTTTTAATTGATCTGTACAAAGCAAACATTATATTGTGGCGAACCACAAGACCACACGAGAGGACTAAAAAGCAATCCGCTACCTATAAAGCACGATCGTTAAGTACGCATTACTATTACCAAAACCGAACCTTATTGTTTCCCAATCAATCACCCCATGGCTGGTATCAGACGAAATTGACCCTACAGGAAAGAAACGAAGAACCGATGAGGACGAATGATGACATAACCAGGCGGGAAAGAGGATGCATCACCAGAGTGCAATGATGGTGCTAAGATAAGGACACACTAACACAGTGCAATGTTACCGAAATAAGCAGCTAACCCGCAAAAACAAGACAATAAATGCAACAGTCTGGATTTTGAGGGCCAAGTAACTATCTTAGTGATGTTCCTGCAATGCGAGTCCCTAGCGGCTAGTGCTAAACCTCTTGTGCGATTGCTATCCGGGCAAGATATTCGCGCACTAGTAGTGATAAGTGTTAAGTAGTCGCCCGGTGAACACTTAGAAATGTGTTATAATATATATTTAATATTTGAGGAGTCGGCAAACAAAACGATCTAAAAGCATTGAACTCAAATTTACAGGAGAGGCAAAAAACTAAATAGCATACTTTCGTTTCTTTAATTGTATATTTTGTTTTTTTAGTTGATACCTTGGCTGATTTGTATAAGTTTGTATTCGCAGTATCTTTTCATTACAAAAATGGGACATAATAAAAAAAAACGATTTTTTGTTTAAATCGTTTTGATTGAAAACGGAAGTTTTAGATCGTTTTGATCGCAGCTGTATTCATAAATTATACCGTTTTCATTGCTGCTGGTGTTATAAAAAGAGGAAGTTAATAATTAAAACATTTAGGCATTTTTTTTTCATTTCTACATCGTTTATTTAATCTATTAAATCCTTAATTAATGAATATGTAAAAAAATCCTTAAATAATGAATATGTCTTCTTAGAAACGGCGTAGAATGTCGCAACCATACCAGTGACTCTTTTTTTTTCACTATTTACACCAACCTAATTTGTATAGTAACTCACTTTACCGAAGCTACGCTCAAATGTAAATGTTGCCATATGTAAATTAGGGATACCACAAAAAAAATAAGAAAAGGTGCCAAAAAAAATATGTTTAGACCGTTTTGAAACAAAACATTTTTACGAGCTATGATTTAGTATGAGATGTAGATCGATTTGAAAAAAATCATTTTAATTTCAAATAATCAACAATTTTCAACAAGCCATAGATCGTTTTAAACGTATTTGGTGATTTCTGTCTCATCAAGGTTCTAGATCGTTTCACCAATTGATAGAACGGCCCAAGGCGTACCGATAAAAAAAAACATGTTTGGGTCCAAAACCGATTTAGAACGTTTTGTTCGTCGACTGCTCATTTTTAAAAACGTGCTTTCTTCCACCCTTGTATCCAAATGTTACAAATGGTTGCATCGTGAGGTGTGACTAAGGGGTACGGACCACATTATCCACATCCTCGAACTTTGAAAATGTTGTCAAAGAAGAGTGTAGCGAAGTGGACTGAATTGTCAGGAAATGTTCAATATGTTTTTATAATAGCTTAGCATTCTTACTTCTTATGGCGTAAGTTATAATCGTCATAAGAACATGTTTTTACGAAAATTCTTGAAATTACTATAAGTTCATGATGTTACTTTTAGGGAGCTAATGGGTCCTGTTGCAGCTGGCCACTAAAACACTTTTGTTCAGGGTCGGTCAAACTCACTGGTCAACACCCATCCGGCGACCTCCACGTATGAAGTGCGAGCCCGGATAGGACTCTGGCCTGCGGGCCAGTTTTCCCCAGGAGTCAAACTTCTGGCGCTCCTGGACGGATTGCACACCATTCGGGAGACCGGAGTAATCTGGTTGCAAATGGTAGTATGGGCGCGAGTGTCGTCCTGCTCGGTGACTAACCTGGATATCTCGCGGTAAGGCGTTCGTCTCTTACGGGCATGTGGCGGAACTTGACGGAGTCTTCTGCGCTCACCTCACGGGAGACGGAAATATCAATTACGTAAAAACTTCCCGAGGTGACGGGTTCGCCCGTTGTAGTCGACAGCTCTAGTTGTTACTTTACCTAAATAAATAAAATATATTAGAATTATGATGAAATTTAATGATGAAATATTTATAAATAAATATTGTTGTTATTTAAGAATTAATAGTATGAAAGAGCGTGCATGTGCTCCCATTATGATGACTAGTTGCATGCCCTCCCACAAGCCCAGCGAATTTCTAAGGATAAGATAAGGAATAATATATAGTGTGTGAAATGAACGGCTGTAAAGCGCCAGTAGAGCAAGGATGAACAATGAGTTTGTTAAATAATGATATTGGAATGATAGAGCTAGAAAAAAAATATTATTTAAATATATAATAGATGACTATGACTAGTATAGTTCTAACATAAATCATATTCATATAATAGAGTCAACTGCAATTATCTTCTATCTTATAAATATATTGTCGAAACATGTGTAAGGACTGTAGTAACTCTTGATGGAATATGTATTATTTTGGGCATATTTTCGATCGATATAAAAAGGATATAAAATAAATAAGATGCTAAACAAAGATTTTACTTATTCGATCTGTAACGCCCTTGACGTATGGCAAGAATGCTCGTGATCTGCTCCGTTTCTGAATTTCATCTGTATTGGAACGTGTGTGTGTGATATTTTCCGTATTTATTTTTCCTACGGATTGACATGTTCCATCTCATGCGGAAAATTCTCAGCGCCGTATAGACCGCGTGTTCGATATAGGAACGACGTTTGTACTGAACGTAGATGGTAGGAATGATGGTGTGAACTGGAATGCAAATATTTATCCGTATATATGGGCTTTAGATATACTGTATGTCAAAGAGTATGGCCACTTCTACTTGTCAATTTGACATCCAAAACAGGCAGAAAGTTTTCTACTTTATAGATGAATCTAATTGCTGGGAGTAAGGAGTTTAGATGACAAAGGAATTCTTCCCCCGCGTGTATATTACCCATCAGGATGTGAAAGGTGTTATATACAGCGCACAACCAGATGATGGGTTTCATTTTGGAGGGTTTAACTAATTGCTCAAAGTATTCCACCAACTATAGGCGATCCCATTGTTACTCCGTCGATTTATTTATAATAATTGCCGCTCAACAGAAAGTAGCAGAATGTCAGGCAATGTTAAAGCATGTCGGCGTAACTGATAGGGAGGTTCTCATACCTTAGATTATCTCTCACCACTCAAAGGCACTCCGAAATAGACAAATTCGTAAAAAGAGACTATACATCAAAGCTAATATTTCGCCTTGGCCAGGTTCAAGCTTTAAGAATGCTTACGAAGTGCTCAGAGTATTTCACGCAAGACATCGTTTTGCCCGTAAGCGGTTGGAGGAACCCAGCTTGGTGTTTTGACAGAGGACATGGTTCTCTGATATAAGACCGAGTTAGCCCCATTAGCATTATCCAGAATTGGTGAAAGGAAAGATTGATTGCGCAAGGATAATTTTGATATCCTTAGAGAGGATTTGCTTATGCACTTGTAGATAGTAGAAGCTAGCGAATGAGAGATGTTAACTTCACGTGTTATCGGGAAGAAACATGGAGCACATAGAATATAGAATTTTATAAATCGTTCAATGGAAAATCCATGAAATTATTGGAATATTGCCGATGTTTAAACTAAAATACTTCACTAATTAACCGCATTTTTTGTCGTATTCCTTAATTAGATTATGCAAAGTGTTAGACAGATTTTTTTTTTATTGAGACCTTATCCAAAACAATAATTTTATAATTTTTCCTATGCGAATACGGCGAGGGTTTTTGTACTAGGATGAAATAAAAAGTAGAATATAAAAATGAAGCCAATGATCACATCATGTTTGTCATTAGTAGGCAGTATTGCCTGTATGTATAACCCCGTCGCCATTATCTATAAGTGTCTCCTTGTTTATATTACATTTACTTGTTGTATTAGGATAAAATAAAGAGTATAATATAAAAATGTAGCTAATGATCACAATCCGTTTATCATTAAGAGGCAGCATTTCCTGCCTGTATAATCCCGTCGCCATTATCTAGTGTCTCCTTGTTTATATAACATTTACTTGTTGTTCTACATTTCGAATGGGCTACGCGACGCGACGCAGATACAGCGTCATGTGGGATCGCGTCGGCGTCGTTCCGTTCGCATCCATCCTGATTCTACGCTACATCTCATCCAACGGCCACGATATGAAATTTATATTATCTCATATGGCGGCTTCGCATACAGCTGACAGACTCAACTTGGATTTATGGGACCAAAAGGAAGCGCGGTACTTTGTAATTCTGCAGGTGGAATTGCTGGGTTAGCTGAGTAACAAGCGTTGGAAATGTTCTAGATGACGTATACTGGACAAGTTTAAAGAACCTTTCATATTTAGTGGAAATTCCCAATGTCAAATCATGTATTACATGAATTAGTAATAACTTTCATTAAAACAAGAAAAATAATTTACAGAATTAAAAAACACGACTGCCGTTACAAAAGTTAACTACTGTATTTTATAATTATTAAAATAATTTGTTTGCGCTAAAAAACACATTTTTTAGAAAAGAAATTTCTTCGTTGAAACTATATGCGTTAAACAAAATTCAATTTACGGAACCTCCGCTGCGTCCCCGTTGACGCTTGTTTTCTTTATAAACATCCAGTGCTGAAAGACGGTGGCACATTCGTTGAGTCAGTCGATGAGCCTTGTCGAAGGCCCGTCGAGCGGGGCTTCACGTAAGCCGGGGGGCTATTAACCCGGCTTTCAAATTGTGACTCGCAAGGCTGCCCGCCCTACGGCAGGTATCTCAAAACGATTGCGCGTCGCCGTCGCTCCACTCAGTAAGTTGCCCTTGGTGCTCAAGGAATAAAACAGTTTTTATGAAATATTTTTGGTTTTTGTATGTATGAAATCATATTTTCGGAATGTACTCAATCAGTCCTTTCATTTAATACTAAACATGATATATTTATCTTAATTTAATTGATATTTGGACATGTATACAATTACTTAGATGAAATTTGCACAGTTTAGATATCCTATGACACCATACTCCACCCTACTATAATCATGAGAATTATCATCTATATTCAACACACCATAAAGGAACACGAGTAACAACAACCAGACAGCACTTAATCCAACAAAAGAGAACAAGTTTTGCACAAAAACACTTTTCTTACATTGCTCCTCGACTGTTCAACAAAATTAATAGTGTTTTTCCTGCAGGACTGAAATCTAGTGCTAGTCACGGCGTAAAGAAAAACCTAACTAAGTCACTTTTGACTATGGGTCGACAAGAAACGGAGACAATAATAACATATATATATATATATATATATATATATATATATATATATATATATATATATATATATATATATATATATATATATATATATATATATATATATATATATATATATATATATATATATATATATATATATATATATATATATATATATATATATATATATATATATATATATATAAAGAATTCGTTTAAAGGATGACACTTTGATGAAAAAATAAAAATAATAAAAGCCACTTACATAGCTGGAAGGTTTTCCCGGACTAGACTGGGAAATGCTTATTGTTTAAACGAGATGTATTCTTGGATGAGTACCACTTTCGACGGTACACTGTAGGTTTAATGGGATCCCTTTATCGCTAGCGAACGATCACCCTTCATCCACATCTCAAAAACAAAGCGTATCCTTTTGCAAACCAAAATAAAATGTCTTTATTAAAGACAAATTTAAGCAAAAACAATGAAAAAAATCACAATCAATCGTCTCTTAAATGCGGAATGACATTTCGAAAATTCGATTTGAAATTCGAATATATCCACTCTTTAAAAGGACGATATACGATTGCTGGGCTCGCTATCAGCCAGCTATTAAATGAAAATAAAAATAAAATACTTCATTTGCTCGTTCCCATGAAATAAGATATAAATCGTAATTTCTGGTCGAGAAGTTTATACTTAAGGCTATATGATATTTACAAGAGTTCAAAACATAAGATAAAATTGTATAATATTGTTAATATTTGATTGGTTTTTTGTAAAATCTTTTTTTAAAGAATTCGTTTAAAGGATGACACTTTGATGAAAAAATAAAAATAATAAAAGCCACTTACATAGCTGGAAGGTTTTCCCGGATATTCTATTTTCTTTATTTGTCGATTGGCACCGGTGTCGATTACAACGGGCGAACTCGTCACCGATAACGATAAATGAACGTTTTTTCAGCCGTGAGATGAGTGTAAAAGACTTACAAAAAGTACAAATCTACTGTCTAGCTATGCCAACATGCCTGACAGAGGCCAACGCTTTACGGCGAAGCACCGGTAAAGGTACACAGCGGTCAGCCTCGCCCCCTGTCTACCAGTTTAAAAGGATATCTCCGTTTGTAATAAACTATCAGTATGCATTTGAACTCTTGTAAATATCATATAGCCTTAAGTATAAACTTCTCGACCAGAAATTACGATTTATATCTTATTTCATGGGAACGAGCAAATGAAGTATTTTATTTTTATTTTCATTTAATAGCTGGCTGATAGCGAGCCCAGCAATCGTATATCGTCCTTTTAAAGAGTGGATATATTCGAATTTCAAATCGAATTTTCGAAATGTCATTCCGCATTTAAGAGACGATTGATTGTGATTTTTTTCATTGTTTTTGCTTAAATTTGTCTTTAATAAAGACATTTTATTTTGGTTTGCAAAAGGATACGCTTTGTTTTTGAGATGTGGATGAAGGGTGATCGTTCGCTAGCGATAAAGGGATCCCATTAAACCTACAGTGTACCGTCGAAAGTGGTACTCATCCAAGAATACATCTCGTTTAAACAATAAGCATTTCCCAGTCTAGTCCGGGAAAACCTTCCAGCTATGTAAGTGGCTTTTATTATTTTTATTTTTTCATCAAAGTGTCATCCTTTAAACGAATTCTTTAAAAAAAGATTTTACAAAAAACCAATCAAATATTAACAATATTATACAATTTTATCTTATGTTTTGAACTCTTGTAAATATCATATAGCCTTAAGTATAAACTTCTCGACCAGAAATTACGATTTATATCTTATTTCATGGGAACGAGCAAATGAAGTATTTTATTTTTATTTTCATTTAATAGCTGGCTGATAGCGAGCCCAGCAATCGTATATCGTCCTTTTAAAGAGTGGATATATTCGAATTTCAAATCGAATTTTCGAAATGTCATTCCGCATTTAAGAGACGATTGATTGTGATTTTTTTCATTGTTTTTGCTTAAATTTGTCTTTAATAAAGACATTTTATTTTGGTTTGCAAAAGGATACGCTTTGTTTTTGAGATGTGGATGAAGGGTGATCGTTCGCTAGCGATAAAGGGATCCCATTAAACCTACAGTGTACCGTCGAAAGTGGTACTCATCCAAGAATACATCTCGTTTAAACAATAAGCATTTCCCAGTCTAGTCCGGGAAAACCTTCCAGCTATGTAAGTGGCTTTTATTATTTTTATTTTTTCATCAAAGTGTCATCCTTTAAACGAATTCTTTAAAAAAAGATTTTACAAAAAACCAATCAAATATTAACAATATTATACAACTTTATCTTATGTTTTGAACTCTTGTAAATATCATATAGCCTTAAGTATAAACTTCTCGACCAGAAATTACGATTTATATCTTATTTCATGGGAACGAGCAAATGAAGTATTTTATTTTTATTTTCATTTAATAGCTGGCTGGTAGCGAGCCCAGCAATCGTATATCGTCCTTTTAAAGAGTGGATATATTCGAATTTCAAATCGAATTTTCGAAATGTCATTCCGCATTTAAGAGACGATTGATTGTGATTTTTTTCATTGTTTTTGCTTAAATTTGTCTTTAATAAAGACATTTTATTTTGGTTTGCAAAAGGATACGCTTTGTTTTTGAGATGTGGATGAAGGCTGATCGTTCGCTAGCGATAAAGGGATCCCATTAAACCTACAGTGTACCGTCGAAAGTGGTACTCATCCAAGAATACATCTCGTTTAAACAATAAGCATTTCCCAGTCTAGTCCGGGAAAACCTTCCAGCTATGTAAGTGGCTTTTATTATTTTTATTTTTTCATCAAAGTGTCATCCTTTAAACGAATTCTTTAAAAAAAGATTTTACAAAAAACCAATCAAATATTAACAATATTATACAATTTTATCTTATGTTTTGAACTCTTGTAAATATCATATAGCCTTAAGTATAAACTTCTCGACCAGAAATTACGATTTATATCTTATTTCATGGGAACGAGCAAATGAAGTATTTTATTTTTATTTTCATTTAATAGCTGGCTGATAGCGAGCCCAGCAATCGTATATCGTCCTTAGAGTGGATATATTCGAATTTCAAATCGAATTTTCGAAATGTCATTCCGCATTTAAGAGACGATTGATTGTGATTTTTTTCATTGTTTTTGCTTAAATTTGTCTTTAATAAAGACATTTTATTTTGGTTTGCAAAAGGATACGCTTTGTTTTTGAGATGTGGATGAAGGGTGATCGTTCGCTAGCGATAAAGGGATCCCATTAAACCTACAGTGTACCGTCGAAAGTGGTACTCATCCAAGAATACATCTCGTTTAAACAATAAGCATTTCCCAGTCTAGTCCGGGAAAACCTTCCAGCTATGTAAGTGGCTTTTATTATTTTTATTTTTTCATCAAAGTGTCATCCTTTAAACGAATTCTTTAAAAAAAGATTTTACAAAAAACCAATCAAATATTAACAATATTATACAATTTTATCTTATGTTTTGAACTCTTGTAAATATCATATAGCCTTAAGTATAAACTTCTCGACCAGAAATTACGATTTATATCTTATTTCATGGGAACGAGCAAATGAAGTATTTTATTTTTATTTTCATTTAATAGCTGGCTGATAGTGAGCCCAGCAATCGTATATCGTCCTTTTAAAGAGTGGATATATTCGAATTTCAAATCGAATTTTCGAAATGTCATTCCGCATTTAAGAGACGATTGATTGTGATTTTTTTCATTGTTTTTGCTTAAATTTGTCTTTAATAAAGACATTTTATTTTGGTTTGCAAAAGGATACGCTTTGTTTTTGAGATGTGGATGAAGGGTGATCGTTCGCTAGCGATAAAGGGATCCCATTAAACCTACAGTGTACCGTCGAAAGTGGTACTCATCCAAGAATACATCTCGTTTAAACAATAAGCATTTCCCAGTCTAGTCCGGGAAAACCTTCCAGCTATGTAAGTGGCTTTTATTATTTTTATTTTTTCATCAAAGTGTCATCCTTTAAACGAATTCTTTAAAAAAAGATTTTACAAAAAACCAATCAAATATTAACAATATTATACAATTTTATCTTATGTTTTGAACTCTTGTAAATATCATATAGCCTTAAGTATAAACTTCTCGACCAGAAATTACGATTTATATCTTATTTCATGGGAACGAGCAAATGAAGTATTTTATTTTTATTTTCATTTAATAGCTGGCTGATAGCGAGCCCAGCAATCGTATATCGTCCTTTTAAAGAGTGGATATATTCGAATTTCAAATCGAATTTTCGAAATGTCATTCCGCATTTAAGAGACGATTGATTGTGATTTTTTTCATTGTTTTTGCTTAAATTTGTCTTTAATAAAGACATTTTATTTTGGTTTGCAAAAGGATACGCTTTGTTTTTGAGATGTGGATGAAGGGTGATCGTTCGCTAGCGATAAAGGGATCCCATTAAACCTACAGTGTACCGTCGAAAGTGGTACTCATCCAAGAATACATCTCGTTTAAACAATAAGCATTTCCCAGTCTAGTCCGGGAAAACCTTCCAGCTATGTAAGTGGCTTTTATTATTTTTATTTTTTCATCAAAGTGTCATCCTTTAAACGAATTCTTTAAAAAAAGATTTTACAAAAAACCAATCAAATATTAACAATATTATACAATTTTATCTTATGTTTTGAACTCTTGTAAATATCATATAGCCTTAAGTATAAACTTCTCGACCAGAAATTACGATTTATATCTTATTTCATGGGAACGAGCAAATGAAGTATTTTATTTTTATTTTCATTTAATAGCTGGCTGATAGCGAGCCCAGCAATCGTATATCGTCCTTTTAAAGAGTGGATATATTCGAATTTCAAATCGAATTTTCGAAATGTCATTCCGCATTTAAGAGACGATTGATTGTGATTTTTTTCATTGTTTTTGCTTAAATTTGTCTTTAATAAAGACATTTTATTTTGGTTTGCAAAAGGATACGCTTTGTTTTTGAGATGTGGATGAAGGGTGATCGTTCGCTAGCGATAAAGGGATCCCATTAAACCTACAGTGTACCGTCGAAAGTGGTACTCATCCAAGAATACATCTCGTTTAAACAATAAGCATTTCCCAGTCTAGTCCGGGAAAACCTTCCAGCTATGTAAGTGGCTTTTATTATTTTTATTTTTTCATCAAAGTGTCATCCTTTAAACGAATTCTTTAAAAAAAGATTTTACAAAAAACCAATCAAATATTAACAATATTATACAATTTTATCTTATGTTTTGAACTCTTGTAAATATCATATAGCCTTAAGTATAAACTTCTCGACCAGAAATTACGATTTATATCTTATTTCATGGGAACGAGCAAATGAAGTATTTTATTTTTATTTTCATTTAATAGCTGGCTGATAGCGAGCCCAGCAATCGTATATCGTCCTTTTAAAGAGTGGATATATTCGAATTTCAAATCGAATTTTCGAAATGTCATTCCGCATTTAAGAGACGATTGATTGTGATTTTTTTCATTGTTTTTGCTTAAATTTGTCTTTAATAAAGATATTTTATTTTGGTTTGCAAAAGGATACGCTTTGTTTTTGAGATGTGGATGAAGGGTGATCGTTCGCTAGCGATAAAGGGATCCCATTAAACCTACAGTGTACCGTCGAAAGTGGTACTCATCCAAGAATACATCTCGTTTAAACAATAAGCATTTCCCAGTCTAGTCCGGGAAAACCTTCCAGCTATGTAAGTGGCTTTTATTATTTTTATTTTTTCATCAAAGAGTCATCCTTTAAACGAATTCTTTAAAAAAAGATTTTACAAAAAACCAATCAAATATTAACAATATTATATAATTTTATCTTATGTTTTGAACTCTTGTAAATATCATATAGCCTTAAGTATAAACTTCTCGACCAGAAATTACGATTTATATCTTATTTCATGGGAACGAGCAAATGAAGTATTTTATTTTTATTTTCATTTAATAGCTGGCTGATAGCGAGCCCAGCAATCGTATATCGTCCTTTTAAAGAGTGGATATATTCGAATTTCAAATCGAATTTTCGAAATGTCATTCCGCATTTAAGAGACGATTGATTGTGATTTTTTTCATTGTTTTTGCTTAAATTTGTCTTTAATAAAGACATTTTATTTTGGTTTGCAAAAGGATACGCTTTGTTTTTGAGATGTGGATGAAGGGTGATCGTTCGCTAGCGATAAAGGGATCCCATTAAACCTACAGTGTACCGTCGAAAGTGGTACTCATCCAAGAATACATCTCGTTTAAACAATAAGCATTTCCCAGTCTAGTCCGGGAAAACCTTCCAGCTATGTAAGTGGCTTTTATTATTTTTATTTTTTCATCAAAGTGTCATCCTTTAAACGAATTCTTTAAAAAGAGATTTTACAAAAAACCAATCAAATATTAACAATATTATACAATTTTATCTTATGTTTTGAACTCTTGTAAATATCATATAGCCTTAAGTATAAACTTCTCGACCATAAATTACGATTTATATCTTATTTCATGGGAACGAGCAAATGAAGTATTTTATTTTTATTTTCATTTAATAGCTGGCTGACAGCGAGCCCAGCAATCGTATATCGTCCTTTTAAAGAGTGGATATATTCGAATTTCAAATCGAATTTTCGAAATGTCATTCCGCATTTAAGAGACGATTGATTGTGATTTTTTTCATTGTTTTTGCTTAAATTTGTCTTTAATAAAGACATTTTATTTTGGTTTGCAAAAGGATACGCTTTGTTTTTGAGATGTGGATGAAGGGTGATCGTTCGCTAGCGATAAAGGGATCCCATTAAACCTACAGTGTACCGTCGAAAGTGGTACTCATCCAAGAATACATCTCGTTTAAACAATAAGCATTTCCCAGTCTAGTCCGGGAAAACCTTCCAGCTATGTAAGTGGCTTTTATTATTTTTATTTTTTCATCAAAGTGTCATCCTTTAAACGAATTCTTTAAAAAAAGATTTTACAAAAAACCAATCAAATATTAACAATATTATACAATTTTATCTTATGTTTTGAACTCTTGTAAATATCATATAGCCTTAAGTATAAACTTCTCGACCAGAAATTACGATTTATATCTTATTTCATGGGAACGAGCAAATGAAGTATTTTATTTTTATTTTCATTTAATAGCTGGCTGATAGCGAGCCCAGCAATCGTATATCGTCCTTTTAAAGAGTGGATATATTCGAATTTCAAATCGAATTTTCGAAATGTCATTCCGCATTTAAGAGACGATTGATTGTGATTTTTTTCATTGTTTTTGCTTAAATTTGTCTTTAATAAAGACATTTTATTTTGGTTTGCAAAAGGATACGCTTTGTTTTTGAGATGTGGATGAAGGGTGATCGTTCGCTAGCGATAAAGGGATCCCATTAAACCTACAGTATACCGTCGAAAGTGGTACTCATCCAAGAATACATCTCGTTTAAACAATAAGCATTTCCCAGTCTAGTCCGGGAAAACCTTCCAGCTATGTAAGTGGCTTTTATTATTTTTATTTTTTCATCAAAGTGTCATCCTTTAAACGAATTCTTTAAAAAAAGATTTTACAAAAAACCAATCAAATATTATATATTTATATATATATATATATATATATATATATATATATATATATATATATATATATATATATATATATATATATATATATATATATATATATATATATATATATATATATATATATATATATATATATATATATATATATATATATATATATATATATATATATATATATATATATATATATATATATATATATATATATATATATATGATAAGGTTTTGTAAATAATCCGTTCATAGGATGATGATTCGCAGTAAAATAAAATTAGTAAACGCTACTTGAATAGCAGCGAAGGAAATCCCAGCTTGGATTGGGAAACGCTTATGTTTGAATGAGATATACTTACGGATGTGCACGACTTTCGATTGTGCAATCGAAAGTCGTGCACATCCGTAAGTATATCTCATTCAAACATAAGCGTTTCCCAATCCAAGCTGGGATTTCCTTCGCTGCTATTCAAGTAGCGTTTACTAATTATATATATATATATATATATATATATATATATATATATATTAAAATAGAGCACGATTTGTGAGATATATGTATATACATAGTATTATTTTACATTTACCTAAGAAGTAGATATGTATTTATGTATGTACCTGTATATTTATATTTATATGTGTATACCTAAATTTAATATTATTACGCTTTATTATTTTGGATACATATCTATCTTCTTAAATTTAACATAATAATATACAAAGATAATACAGCAAGTTACGAAAACCACTCTACCTTCTTTTATATTAAGTCTACCTTAGTACAGGCGAGGCCTAGTTAGGATGGCTTTGAATTTAAAAATATATGTAATATTATAGATTAATAAAGAATTTAGAATTTCAATTTGAAAGTTATTCGCCGGAATGCGTAAGCGTGGCTGGCACAGCCTGGTATGTAAACCGCCCAGATCTGACCGAGATGCTCCCCCGGATTCCAAGAGCCCCCGACCGCAGGTAAACAGCGGCCCTTCCAGGTTGTCTCATTTCGAGGACGCTGCCGGATGGGAGTCTATCCATGCGTTAGACCAAGGTAACACAAAGAAGGCATTTCAAGCTGCACGGAACCAGTAAGAACCAAATATATGGTCAGTTGTATATTGGAAGAAATTATATTTAAAGTGCGGAATATGTTCTACCACATGAAATATGTTCTACCACAATATTATTGTTGAATTTGTCAATGGATAATTTTAACAAAAAAAAATATAATATACGTAATTTATGTTCACGTCATAAATCCTGAACTTTGCAATCTATGTTTCCCGGTCGTGCTGCTAAATGTTGACTGTTGAATACGATTATTTAATAATATCTCGTTAATAGTTTGATCGACGACAAAAATATTAAAAAGGCTTCTTTACTCAAACTATAATTATATCAGCATTCAGGTGTTAACGATGTTAACTATAATTCTTCTCCTGATTTTAGATTGAAGCATTTGAAGGATATCTAGGCTTAACAGAAGTCAAAATGTCAAAATATCCAGAAATTCTTACATTTAAAAAATTGTTTTCACAATAGTAATATTGGATTTATTTATTATTTTAAATTTCTGTGATTCTTTCAAGAAATTTAATGTATGTCTCACAATAAGCAGTGATATACTTCAAAAGAATATAATTCAGAAAAAAATAGAAAAGAAATTCAGCAAAAAATAAAAACTTCGCAAGAAACATAGTAATCATAAGCGGAATTTTAGTAAAAAAGTAGTAAACTTGGAAATGTTCACAATTTATTTCAAGTATTCATCAATTCTTTGACTCTCAGATTAACCAAGTATTTGTTATTTTATATCTTTATAATGATTACCAAAATTCTAAGAAAAGGTCTTTTTAGGATGTTTACCGAATTTGATACACGAGTTTCTTAGTAGTATTTCATTGCTTCCTATTTTTTTTGTTGATTGAATAATTAAAATACATAAAAGATTTTGCAAAATAAATAGCACAATAGCAAATTGCGTTCTATCTCTCAGGTAGCGCCTACTATCCATAATCTTAGGGTCTTAAAAAGATAATTACTGCAATATGCTTATGAGTTAATACTTACTCCATGCTATACTAGTGCAAAGCTACTCCGTTCAGGGTCAGCCATACTCACGGGTCAACACCCATCCGGAGACCTCCACGCAGAAGGGAGAGCCAGGGTAGGACGCCGGCCTGCGGGCCAGTCTCCACTAGAAGTCAACCTTCGGATGCTCCTGGACGGTTTGCGCACAGTGCGGCGTCGGCCAATCGATTGTGCGCTCCGACTAACAGCCGAGGGAGTCTTTAAACAGTAATGCTTCCTATAGAGCGGGGGTGGTTGTTAACGCTATGGCAACTGCTCTTGAAACGACCATTCGGCCACTCGATCCCGGGTGAATAAGCTGGGCAAAGGACGCCGTGGTCCGCGATAGATTTGGTTTATACCGAATCACCGCTTCATAAGGGAGAGAACCGCGCAAGCGACCTATAACTTGTAACCAGTTGGGAGACTGGAGTAATCTGGTTGCAACTGGTAGTAATCTGGTTGCAATCTGTTTGCAACGCGAGTGTCGGTCCGCTGAGTGACTTACCTGGCTATCTCGCGGTAAGGCGTTGACTTCTCACGGACATGTGGCGGAACTTGACGGTGGACTCTTTTTGTCCTGAGTCTTCTGCGTTCACCTCACGGAAGACAAAACGATCAATATCGTTAAAACTTCCCGAGGTGACGGGTTCGCCCGTTGTAGTCAACAGCTCTGTTAGGTTGCAAAGCTACTCCAGTGCTACATCGAGATACTCCAGTGCTACGCTGAGCTATGCCAGTACCATACAGGGCTAAGCCAGTGCTATGCCGAGCTGGATATAGAACCATATAATTGAAGTAACATCGTATTGCGGTTTTTAAATAAGCAATAAAATGAAAACCATATATACAAGTAAAATTGAAGTTTTTCCCTCAGTTAAGCCGAAGTACTAGAAAGGACCGCTGTACCGCTTAATTAAATACTCATATAGGTCGCCATTTTATGACGTCATTAAATGATGTTTCTACCAATTAATTTTTTAATGAAGCCTACATACAGAAGGTATGAATAATAAATTGGAATATGTTACAATGCTGAATATTTTCCAACAAGACTGGTATACAGACCTTCTAGTTGCTCACATGAGGTGGGTTAGACACTAATAAAATCACAACTGCTTTTTTCGCACCGCACTTCGCAGTCTGTTTTGTATAAAAGTAATTATTTAAACTCCAAACTTCCTAACCTACGTTTTTAACGGAGATTTTGTTTTAGAATTACTCTATTTGAGTTTATTATTTAATCCATCATTTAAGCATCGTATATTGTCTATAAAGGAAACTCTTACAATTTTGCAGACATTTTTTTACTGAATAAATTACGTTAGGTACCATTTTAATTAATTATTTACTTAAATTAATTGCGATGACAACATATACTAGTCAACCAATACATCAAATAGAGTTCTGTAGATAATATTAAAGATGAAGCTGACTCTCGCCCAGATATTTAAATGAAATAATTTTTATTCACCCACAAAACTCAAAATATAAAATACAAAAAAAACTAATAATAAATTACTCGTGGAAATCCATTTCATCAAATTCCTTTTTGACTATTAATTTATTTTGTGACTATTGAGAAATTTTGTGGATTGTCATTATAAAAGACGTAATGAAAATAATAATAAAAATAATATCAAATTCATTTGAAACTAACAAATTTCTTAGTGGCAATTGAGAAATTTTGTGGATTGTTATTATAAAAAACGTAATGAAAATAATAACAAGAATACTGTTATTATCACCATTATATGAATTATTTACAATGATCATAAATTTGAGAATAATATATTTGTCAGTAAATTTAGTGTTAAAATAGCAATAAAAATGGTTAAAATTTTCAAAAAGTAAAATAAAATATGTAATTACAATACAAATAAAAATGGACGATGGATTATTGATATGTACATAGTAATGAAAACAGTCACCAAGCTTTATATCAGCATTACAAGTATACATACATTTTTTTATTATATTTTCTTAAGTTTGTTGAGTGGGGCTTTTCTAAGGTCTTTATGAGCCTTGTAACACTGCTACCATTGCTGATCTATTGTGTTTGCTACCTACTATAGTTCTGCGCTAAGCCTCGTGTCATTAAAGAACCGCTGCAGACTGTTGACGTCAGATTGTTTTACCTCCTCAGGTTGGAGGTAATGACCACCCAAGTGGGTGTATCTTTTTCGCATCAGCTGGCCACACTCGCACATGAGGTGCAGGGGAGTTTCCTCTGCTTCTTGGCAGAACTTGCACATTTTTATGCCTCGGAGCTTGCGGTTGATATCCGGACATTCAATAATGTAAGTTAGTGTTAAAAAAAAACAATAAAAATGGTTAAAACTTTCAAAAAGTATAATAAAATATGTAATTACAATACAAATCAAAATAGTCGATGGATTATTGATATGTACATAGTAATAAAAACAGTCACTAAGCTTTATATCAGCATTACAAGTATACATACATTACTTTATATTACAAGTTGCATGGTTATTATGTCACATGGTTCATAGAGATCGTTAACATCATACAATTCTCTTTCGATGAGATACATTTTTAGGTTATACCTAAACTGGGGCGATTTTTGTTCCAGAATATTTCTTTGATATTAAGGTAGTAGTTTGTTTTAGCATAATGGTGTGGCATAATGATTTGAAATCGTATTATTCAAATGAAGCCAATATCATTTACACGTTTAACTGATAACAGGTGAATAATCTCATTCTTAGGTTTTCTAGGTTTGTTATTATTTTGTCAATAGTAATGGGTGATTATAAAACTAGTATTGGGTGAATATTGGGTGATTATAAAATTGAACTAAAATCTATCTTTTCCTAAAATCAATCTTTCTAATTCTACTTGCAGTCGTTATTAATTAAATGAATATACGATAACAAATGGTAAACAAAAAGATCATTTGTTATGAAGAATATTGAGTAAGGTTTTAAGACAAACTAGAGCTTCAATTTGAGCTCTTATACGGGATGATTTTTTAACTCGTGTCATCTTTGAAGTGAGCAAATAAGCAACATATATATATACAAAATACACGAAAACAATCTATTCTTTTTTAAAATTTTGATAAAAGGTATCTTTTGAAAATCAGTATAAAAAGTTTTGCGCGTTGCGCCATCTAGCGGAAGGTAAAATTTCACGAATATTGTTTATTTGCGATATTTCACCTATTGCTAGATAACGTAGCAGGCTCAACGCATGTCAAACTTTTGTTTATCAGTCAAGATTTCAAATTTACCAAAAACAAATTAAAAAGAAGTTTAAAAAAAAAAGTATATTATTGGAGGCCACGGTCTTCCACTTCGATAAAGCCGGGATAACACACACGCCATTCCGATACATCATTCTTCTGTTTACACGCACTCTTTTACGGTCCATTTTGCTCGTTTATGGAATCAGCTCCCTCACTCTATCAGGCATGCACCTTCGTTGCACACTTTCAAAAAGTTGTTAAGAGACATTTATTTTTACAAAGCCACTAACCAAATACCCCACCTTGTCCTCTCCTTTATCCTTCCCTGAGCAACCTTAGCATAAGTAATTATTGACATATATTTGTATAAGTTTATTTTAAATGTAACTTTACTAATTCTGTGTGTTTTGTACGGTGTCGATTAGGAATTAGTTTATCAAATGGTTGATTAAAGATATCGCTATAGCGATGAGTCCGCCATTTGTGCATAAATTGTCTTTTTTTATAAAAGCAGTTTAATATTTTTATAGCACAATAAAGTTATTCTATTCTATTTTTTTATTGTTTTTCGGTTTTTTTTATTTAAAGTTGCTGATTTGCTCGTACTGTTTCACTTACTTCAAGGATGCTTTATACTTTCGAATAAAAATATTTACCCTATTCTACTTCACACCTCTATATACAGCGCGGTGAATCCACATCGATCGTTTCACGATTTTTTCACGTCATTTCACGATTTCTGCCTATTGTTATCCACAAGTCGAATACAGGTACTTTAACAAAGGCGAATAAATCCCCGTAAGCTTCGAATACGTGTATCGTATACAATTGCAGTTCGAAGTTGGCCGGCTGAATGGAAAATCGTAATGTAGATGTCAGTCGCAGCACGTACGATGCGGTAGCTTGCGCGGCTGGGCTTATCTTTGAGCCCGATAAGAAAAACAAGCGGACTCGGTGGAAAACGGCCGCGTTGTCTACTTTGCTTAACTCTACTATATTGGTGGAGCAATTTCTCCTTACACACGAGAAAAGCTGAGCTCTCATAACCACCTGCTTCAGCCGAATAGCACCCAAATAAGTATTGCGAGACTTTTCGTCGATGTGTTTAGAGTACAAGTCGCAGTAGAGTATGGCAACATATTCTCTATTATTAACAAAACATGTTCAATTTAAACGCTGCTTCGATTGGTATTGATTTCTCGCAATAAAACCTTAGCTTTTTGAGAGTCTTAAACAAACAAACAAAATAAATATCTAACGAATGAAGTTATTCACTGAATGCGATGATGTATGAACGATAGTTTTAATGCAAAATATATAAATTAGATTTTTCTATTCTCGCTTTAAGCGTACTTTTTACTCTTGCTGAAATATTAATAGATAACCATCGCGGTGCGATTAATAATAACCACGCCCCTATCACTCGGTGGCTGGTAAACCTTTTCATAACGTGTTTGCCACCTATTTCTATCCCGCTTAGGTATTTCGCCTTCTCGCTCGTCGATTTTTAGAAATGCCTTTTCCGAAAGGCGTATTTTCAGTGCTATCACCGCAGTTTGCACGAACGGTCGTGCCGTTTACTGCGTTGGTATAGATGGCTGGTATTTCCGCTTTGCTTGATTTAAGTTATATACAACAATCTGAATGTCCAGCTCTTTTCTTTGTACATTACTTAATTAATGCATACCTACCTAATAAACATGTTTTGAAGCAGATTAATTTTTCGTCCCCCTTCGACCAGCTCGCTCGCAACTGTCGTCAATACTTTATTTCTAACTGAACTCAAATTACATTTCTTTATATAGATTGTCATCAACTCAATTCCTTGTTTATGGATGTTGATAGGTGGAATAGGTGGAAACATATAAATATGTTCTTTAATTTTGATTTGGTGAATAGGTATGTTATTTAATTTTGATTTCGCAAATATGTTTTGTTTTACTATCTGTTTCTCGAAGAAAATTTAATTAAATAATGACAATTATTACCTTTGCAAAATATACCAAAACTGTGTAAAAAATATTTTTTATATTCCTTATTTCCCTACCCGATCCTAAAATTCATTATTATTTTTGTTGATAGACAGTTAATTTGAATTCCAGCATAGCCAGCGAGGAATTTTCCCAGCACGAGACGCCAAAAACTCTTTTCCGCAAGTGAAGGAGGGAAACGGAAATGATTATCCGACATCGTTACTTCTTTCCGTTCGACGAGAGGAGATTGAAAGCGGTGGAACATCGACAGAATTGCCGCCCGGAATTGTGAAATACCTACTCTTACAGCCTTACCAATAACAATGGACTTAAAGCCGGATTAAAACTCATTATAATTGAATTTCAATGCTTTTTTGTAATGAATTTAACGGCCCTGAAATCGTAGATATTTATTTATTTACTCAATGATAATTTTTATTATATTTTTAGTATTTTAAAAGCTATTTTGTGTATTATTATATTTTATTTGAAAGTTTAAATACTTAAGTGTATATTTTTTGACTACCTATTGATGATTTTATTTTTAATTTTGACTATATTCTAATCTTTTTACTAACACTTTTTAGAGATAATTTTGGAAATATAATTCAGATACTTGTATTTATCAATTTGAAATATTTTTGCCTTTTTTTAAACTAGTTCTTTAATTTTATTTCTATAGTATAAGCTGTATTTTTAAAAAATAATTTATTTATTTAATATATATTTCATTAACAAAATGTATAGGAATTCTTTAAAAACATTATCCCTTCTGGGGTGACGAAATTCTTTAAAAACATTATCATGTCATCAAATCAATCATTAGATATTGCCGATGGTGTAAGTGGAAAAGGTTGTTATTTTGTTTTTCACGCGGTGTTGTTGGAGTGAAATAGCCAATTCGTGTTAAAAACGACGACAAGGTAGACGCTGTTGGATCGTACTCCGAATCGTCACACAGAAATTATGTATGGTCGTGTTGCGTTCTTGTTGATGTAGAATAACGAGGGAGAAAAGTGACGTCTGGCGGGGGGGGGGGGGGGCGGTTAGTCGCGGAGAATAGTAGCGTTTCAAGTGTTGAGGGCGACTCAATATTCCTTTTTTTTCTACACACTTTTTGTTTTGCGAACATGTGTTTTGGTAGGAAGTAGACTCATTCACTGCTGATATATTTTTAGAAGGTGCCCTAATGCATCCGTAGTGTCGATCGAAGTACCTACGTATTTTCTGCTTGACTAGTTTATTTTGAAGTAGTAGGTTTCTGATTTTTATGGTGTATCCTGACATACATCAACTTTACTTGTTTAGCTTGTTGTTGACGTTAATGCATATAGCTCTATCAAAAAAGTGCCGGTAATCGTGCAATAAAATACAAAATATTGGGTTAATCGTCTAAATTTACATTTTAAAAATCCACTAACTCTATCACTTACACTATTTAGGTGTATATAGGTACTACCGCTAACGAATAATCCAGTCATCGAAACACTTTTTACTGACATTTTCTTTTATGGTCTTGAGCTCCTTTTGAAGTCAATGGATCGAAAACATCTCCCACGAAAAATTTACTTAAGTTTGGGCAACGAGTAAGTCACACAGGGTCATACCTAGTGAATATGGGTATAGATCGAACACATTCATTGAGTTTCTGGTCAAAAATTCGGATGACGCATTATTATGGTGCAAAGTTCAAGAATTGATGTTTTACAGATCTGCCCTTTCGGGGGAACATTCTAGAAGTTACCACATAAGTTTAAAAAATATGATTTCTTGACTCTCTACCCCTCGTCAGCTCAAAAAGAAATTTGGAGTAGACAGCGATCCGATAGTCAAAGAAAATAATTAACATGACTTTGATTTCGAGCAAATCTGACGAGTTTCTATTGGGACTCGACTCGCTATCGAGTCGCCATTTCATGGTTTGTGGCTGTTTTACATATCCAACTCGTAAAACCTTTTTGTTTACCTATTATGGAGCATTTCAAGAATATTGGGTCTGAATTTCCTCTTTCACGCACGTCTCCAACGATCTCTTCTCAGTGACCTTTTTGAAAAAAATCGTGCAGCAAAATTGAGGTTCTCAACATATCCAATAGCTGTAAATGAACTGGTTGGGAGATTGCTGTCATCGTGCAGCTTTTTTAGCTTAACTTAAATGTCGACGCGTAAATAGAGCAAGAAATTAACCCGACTTCTTGCCAGTACTGGTTTACTGGATAGCATCGAAGCCCATTAATTATAATACTATTGCATATTCGATAACTAGTAATAGCAATATGATTGTCGTATTTAAAAGCGACATCAAAGTACAATATGCTAATTGCTCATTAATAATGAAATGATAATTACAATAAATTGAATCATAACTACGGGAAGTGCAGCTCGTGGAATAAACTCCTATATAATATTTTATATACACCACATATAACAACTTTTCTCTATTAAACGGCATTATTTTTATTGTTTTAATCGAGGTTCACAAAAAAATATTATTATCATAGAATCACTTGACTTATTACATCGGCTTTAATATTACATTAGCAACAAACGTGCGGGAATATAACGTTTTGTCGGATGTGGGATGGAAATGTCCGAAATGGTTTGTCTTACCTGTGAACACGGTAGTGACCTTACCGAAGACGGTATTCAGAAAAGAAGGAGATAATGGAGTTTTATCTTACCCGCGAACACGGTAGCCATCTCACTGGACCAGCACTTTACGAAAAATGAGAAATGAGATAATGAGGGGGGGGTGGAGTTATTTTACCGAAGAACTTAATAGCGATCTACTATAAAAAGAGAGCACTAAGGACGAAGAAGAAGAAAAGGAGGAAATAGGAAAGTTCCCGACATAAGACTATACAAGACCGTACAAGTGCGAACGGCCCCAGAGGCCCGTGCGCCAGATGGGCTATTATAACCCGATTCATTTATGGATTGGCCCAACTCACAGGTCAAAGCCCATCCAGTAACTTCCTCGCAGAAGTACGAGCCCGGGTAAGACTCTGTTCCCTGTGGGTCGATTTACCCTGGGAGTCTTTTCATAATAACGGCTATAATAATGACGACATATTTATAACGGCGTCATAACCTCTAAAATCTATCGCATTTTTTAAAAATATTCATACAGTAACAGTTGGGCGGTGGCGACTACAACGGGCGAACCCGTCACCCCAGGCTGGTTTAATATGTGATCGTTCTTTCAGCCGTGGGACGAGCGTGAAGACTTTAGGACGGCACAAACCTACCGTCCAGCAAAGCCACGAACCCGCCCTAACGCCTTAAGGTGAGGCACTAGGAAGGTAACGCAGTGAGGACACCTCGCCCCCTAGCTACCAGTTTTGGTAGGATATCTCAGTTTTGGTAGGATATCTCAACCTTCCTCCCGACTGGTTACGGGACCGAAGTCGCTTACGCGGCCTCTACCGTTTGAATCTATCGTGGACCAAAGGCATCTTTTGCGGCTCTGAATTCAGGATCAGGTAACCTAATGGTCATTTCAAAAGTCGTTGACGACATGTCAACATCCACCCCGCTGCTTAGGAGACAGTATATTTCCATAGTTTTCAGACTCCTTCAGCAATTAGTCAGAGTGCACAACTAATTGGCTTCGCCGCACGGTGCGCAAACCGTCCAGTAGCGCCGGGAGGCAATCCCCCGGGAGAAACCGATGCACCAGCAGTGAGGCCTAAGAAGCGAGAGTCTTACCCGGGGTAACCCCCCACACGAAGAGGCTTCTGAATAGGAGTTGAATCGTGAGTTGGACCGATCCAAGAACAATGTGGATATTATGGCCCAATCTCCCCGAAACCATTTGTAACCAGAACAGATTGCTACCAAACGCTACCATCAAGTAACAACTAAAGTTGTCAACTACAACGGGCGAACCTGTCACCTCAGGAAGTTTTAACGAAATGTAACGTTCTGTCTACCGTGAGGTGAGCGCAGAAGACTTAGGACAAAACAATCCACCGTCAAGCTCCGCCACCTGCCCGTCAGAGGCAAACGCCTTACGGCGAGGCACCGGGAAAGGTAACCAACGGGCAGCCTTGCCTCTGACTACCACTTTTGGCAGGATATCTCCGTCTGGAATTAACCTTCAGGATACCTCCGTCCTCCCGATTGGTTACGGGCCCGAAGTCGCTTACACGACCTCTACCTGTTGTATTACAGCGGTAACTCAGTACCAGTACCATAAAGTAACAGAATTACAGCAAAAAAAAATATTATTAATGTTTTAGCCCGTTTGGACGCCAAAATATCCCATCGATTTGAAGCGTTGAAAGCGCCGCTAAAGGGAATGGAAGATCAAAAGGAATTTTGTCACCTTTTTAAATATTTCCACCCGTAAAAAACACTTCTGGGATTGCGCTTTGGGACTTCTGTTATTTTCCACGAAGCGGTAATAAGCGTGTTTTATAATAATCGTGGGATGGGGTATTCGTTTCTTTGATCGTTTTATGTGCCGTTGAGGGCGACGCGGCGGCTGGCGGGCCATGGCCCTAATAAAGTACGCTCGGGACGGCAATATCTGTTACTTTCAAGATCATATAGCATAGTAATATAATAATCGTTTATTCGGAAATATTATTTCACGTGCGTTTGCCTTAGTTTACATTGAGTGGGAAAAGAAAAATGAAACCGATCTTAGATTTACATTTTTTAATATCTAAAAACTTGGATAGCTAATTTGCAGAATTAGCTGCTGTTCCACAGCCACTAATTTGCTTCTTTTCACGCAGAATATAGCGTCCAATCTGGATAGTATCATAAAACCGACTGGTATATACTGACTATCCAAAGCGGCCTCCACGCATGAAGTGCGAGCCTGGGTAGGACTCTGACCTTATGGTTAGTTTCCCCTGGGAATCAACCTTCTGGCGCTCCTAGACGGTCTGCGCACCGTGCGGCGTAAGCCAATCGACTGTTCACTCTGACTAACAGTCGGAGGAGTCTGGAAGCAGTACTGTTTCCTATAGAGCGGGGGTGGTTGCGGACATTACGGCGACTGCTCTTGCACGACCATCGGCTACCCGATCCTGGGTAAACAGCCGGGCAAAGGATGCTGTGGTCCGCGATAGATTCGGTAAACACCGTTTCACCGCTTCGTAAGGGAGAGGACCGCGCAAGCGACCTCGAACTCGTAACCAATCGAGAGACTGAAGTAGTCTGGTCACAATTGGAAGCAAGGGCGTGAGTGTAGGCCCGCCGGGTAACACTCCTGGCTATCTCGCGGTTAAGGCGTTGGCCTCTTACGGGCTTGTGACGTAGCTAGATGGTGGACTGTTTTGTCCTCAAGTCATCTGCGCTCACTCCAGGGAGATAGAACGACTAATCGTTAAAACTTCCTGAGGTGACGGGCTCGCCCGCTGTAGTCCACAACCCAAGTTAACTATCCAAAGCATTGGACATTAACAAAGAGTTGATGCTGGAAAAGCTACCAATGGATTTGGCGACTTACTTGCTGCTAAAGTTCAATCAGCTTTTCATATTAAATATTAAAGTTTTTACTGGTTTACCACTTTTTGGTGAAATTCGCTTATACTAAGAGGCTGAAGATATCGATATCGGTAAATATATATTTGTACTTATCAGTAATCTTGATATAAACAGGGTGAATTTTTGATTAGTGACATCCTTGAAGTGGGTGACTCAGTACGAGCAAATAAGCAAATTTTGTTTAAAAAAATGAAAAACAAACACAAAAAACATTTTTTGAAAAATTATTGAAAAATAATGTCTTGAAAAGTTCTATAAAAAGAGGTGAGCGCTTTGCACCATCTAGCGGTAAGGAAAATATCTCGAATATTGTTTATTCGCCATATAAATATACCAAAAGTTGCTTATTTTCTCGTAATGATTCACCCACATCAAGGTGTCACTAATTAAAAACTCATTCTGTATAAGATTAAATATATTCTGATTAAAATAAATATTTAAAACATGTGAAGGAAATAATAGGCTTCTAAGAGTTATATTGACTTAGAGATGTATGAACTCAGATAAATGATTAGATTAGAAGGTATAACTGAAACTAATTGATATATGGGCGAGATTAAAGTCACTGCTAAGTTGTTACTTAAGTTGTTACTTTGCGTGACTGATATCATCGGTAACTTTGAAAATTCAAATGTGGTACTGTGGTCGAAAACCACATCGATAGGGATTTAGTAGGTTATTGGAAATAAAATACATATTAATTGGTTGAATATGATACACTCTAGGACCTTCAAAAATATAGATAAAATAGTCTACATTATTTAACATATATCGGATCTACCAAATTTGGAAGAGGAGTGGCAAAGGTTTTCTACTATATCTCTGACACAGCTGCGGTGTACAAATAAAACTTGATGATATTTGTCAGATGTCATAATGTCAGGTGGAATTGCCACTAACATGAAATTGATTAACTTGATTCCGACGTCATCGCAACCTTTTCACGCCAGTGAGGTTTGTGTGAGAATTAGCGTAATTTTCCGCCTCCTAATCACTTGTCTAATCCAATCCCTTTTATAAATTCTTCCGCTCCAATCAATATTGTCGGTACCCATTTAAACATGTCGCGACCCGCGCCGATCTGAGCCGCCCAGCGCTACAGATCGCCCCGTCGGAACGACGGGTAGGACAGTATATTTGTTGACTTGGCGAGGCGCGTCGTCGAATATATTCGCTCCGCAACAACAGACGAGATTATCGTTTTTTCTCGTCGCAAACCGCCGCATCGCATCACACAAACCTTTGTGTTGATTAGCCCGCATCGCAATTCGTGTGAAACCTCAGTGAGTGACAGATAAACGAGAAGCAGAAGCAGTGCAGTCCAGCAGCACAGACGGAACAAACAAAACCGTGAGTACCGACATCCTGTCTTTCCACTTTAAATATCCGCTCCTGGGTACTAAGGTACACCAGGTGGTCCTTCAAGCTAGCAAACTCACACGGATCTCACGCAAAATCATAAACCGCCTAGAGTGCTCTTCTGAGTAACGAGACCAGACCTCTAGGTATCTGCATCATCACAACCAGTAGATTTGGTTGTTACAGAATTTATATTATTTGCATCATCTAATGCGGTGATTTGGGAAAACTGTAATTGACTACAATTTGAAATTGAAATGGAATATTATATTGAAAGGGAATCTCTTGAAGTTACAAGGGAATCTGATTCTATGTTAGGGATTCTATGATTCTGTTTTGCGCTTTTTTTTTGTAAACGAGAATCAAATCATTTTCCACGAAATATATTTTTTAGTCATCTAAATTCATTTTTACGATAGCATTTGAGCCTTTGGCTCTAGTAACTCTAAGAGAATGCAAAAATTGCCGCTTATGATTTTTTTCGTCTCATTTCGACAAAGATGAATACACCGTCTCCTGAGAGCTCTGTTTTAATATTTTACATTGTTCTGCGGATGGTGAGTACGTAGATTTATTTTGTCTCTTATTCGTTTATTTAGGTAAACTGCGCATTTTAATTCTTACAATTCTGATAGAAGCTTGAGTAAAAATAAGCCATAAAATTGCATTGTTAAGGGCCTGAGCACTAAGCTCATTAGATGAAAGGCTCACTAACCTACTCCTGACTATATTATAAGCGTTTATTTATTGACAAATCCGAGACATATTTTTTTGAATTTTTTTAATTTGTTTGACTTTAACGCATTTACAAAGAATATATCTATAACTAATATTTACATCTACTTATTAATATTCATAATACATATATCAATACATTTATTAATATAAAATAGTTATCAAGTCTCTCACCTTATGCTTGTCTATTATTTTAATGTTTTATTATTGTAATACCAAATGTCAATTTTTATATTAGACATTTCCCTAATTATAATTATATAACAGAACATTATATATAAGCTACTATCTCACGTGTATACGATATACAGTTAGGTAACTCAGTAGGAAGTTCTCACTATGACTGTTTCTACGCCGCTACATTATATCTAGATTACATTATATCTAGATCGTTTTGAATTAACCAGATGTTGTATATAAGCAAATTCCATTTTGGAATAGGACGGTATTATACACTATTAGCAATTTTATATTATTGTAGTAATGTTAAGCACAGCTATGATACGATGTTCCATCATGAAGTTCCAGTTCATATCTTCCGACTCCATCATCAGATCAGTTCGACAGTACCATATTATTGTATTGTCATCAGAACTACATACAGCTGCCAATTTTCATGACGCTACGATCCTTGGAAGATGGTTAAATTAGTTACCTTAGATTCCATTACATAGTTACATACAGGTCGACCTAATAAAAGCGTGTTAAAAAGAAATAAAACGAAAAAATACCCCTAAAAGACACTACCGCGTTTTAATACTGAGCTCCAAATGAACAAACTTTTAAATGTGAATTTTGATTAATAAATGAATGTAAAAAACTGATTCATACACAGAATCATGAACTTTCCTAAATTTTGTTTTGATGAGACATATTTTGCATCGCTGTTCAAGATATAAGCGCGATAATTTATTTGATTTCTGTTTAAAACTCATTTGCTCTTATTTCTTCATTTTAACCTACTTCAACAAAAGGAGGAGGTTATCAATTCGGCTGTACCTTTTTTCCCTTGTTTGTTACCTTAGAACTCTGCCATTTATGAACCGATTTGGAGAATTCTTTTTTTATTTGAAGGGATATAATTCTATCAAAATCCAATACTAATATCAAAATCCTGTTCTGATGATGGGATCTATGAGGAATTGAGTGAACTCGTCAAATATTATCATATCAAATGGAAAATTTATATGTGGGTTCGATTCCGATGACAATGCATTTTTTAATGGTAAGCATGACCTGATTTTACACCCTGGATTGGCTCCCGACGAGGGGACTCCTCAACGGTCAACAGCACAGACATGAAATGTTGGATACTCATTCAGTTATGATAGCCCGTTCTAACTTTGACCATATCATGGCTGCTGCACCCAGGGTTGGCTCCCGACGAGGGGACTACTTAACGGTCAACAGCACAGGCACGAACTTTTGTATAATAATATGCATTCAATTACGATAGCCCGTTCTAAATTTCACTAAGACAAGACTGCGGCATTCAGAGTTGGCTTACAGCAAGTGAACTCCTCAAGGGTTCACAGTACAGACACAAAATTTTGTATACGCATTCAATTATGATATCCCGTTATAAGTATCACCATTACATGGCTTCTGCGCTTATAAAAATTCGATTTGTTTTTTTTAATTTGTCTATTATTTTTTATCTATTCCATTATTATTTATTTTTCTAGGTCTATTATTTTTTTTCTTCCTTTTTTTAATTTTTGAAATCGTCATTAGTATGAAATATTCGTGTATGTAATTTGGTTCTAATTGGTAGTGTAGTTTCTGGGAGACAGTGGGTACACACACATATACAAATATGCACAGCACATTTACACATACTCCTATATAAGACACACAGCCCAACGCACACACACGTATACAAGAATAGACTTTTACCAGAAATCTTTTTTGGATCACTAAGATCTCAAAACGCGGAGATTCGGTGAAAATTCGAATTTGAAAATTAGCTCAAAAATAAGACATCCTTATTAACATACTTCAATATATATTGTTTTGGTAAAGAAGGATTAGGTATCTTACGTCTGGCCGAAATTAATACACAATGCACACAAGGCTCCGCGAAAACCTTTTCCAAATAAACAAAACAAAAATCTTGACTATGATGTTCCAATCTACTTTCCTCTCCTATAGCACGAATGTGGTATTTTGCATACATCGGAATATCAGCACGACAAAATCATGGCCAATGTTCGCTTTGCTGGATTAGGTCTAAATGCTTTAATTCGATAAATAGGCAAGTTAATCAAATATAGATTGCTAACACAAAATTATGGAAGAAAAAACCCTGTTTGGTCAGTTAAATCCGAATGAAATGAGAAAAATATTTTTGTGAAGATGGAACAGGGCAAGGCTTTCACACACCGACATAAATGACCTCTTCGGCTAACGGCCGTTTTCTGCGAAAATTCGCATATCTCCTCCATCTTTTCGCCAAGTTCATGTTGTAATGGTAATATTACGAGGCGGAAGTCACTTAATTATCCAGTGCTGATAATGATAATTTTTCGGCACTGGATAATATTATCATATTATCCATTGCTGAAAAATTAATGCTAACGATTATTATTATATAAAAAACAAATGAACCGTTTGAGAAGAGGATTACTAGACTTATTTCGCTGCCATTTGTAATCGTTTTCATTCGAATTATATATTCTTTTACAAAAAGAAACACATTTTTTTAAAGAATGTCAAAAGTGCCAGAAGGCTAGAAAATACGGCGATTTAACTTTTTAAAATAAAGTCGGGATATTTGACTTTTTAATTTAGGTATTTTGTTTTTGAAACAAAAGTATTTTTATAATTTATCAAAAAAATACATTTGACCACAAAATCAAATCTTTCTAAGCAATAAGCGTATTTTTTAACTTTTTGGCTATGATTTTTTGAAATGTCATTGGGTTATATTAAATTCAATTATGAGTTTTAAATGTGACCCCTGATTAAAAAAGTTTTCCGAATTCTCCACATTTTCAGGTTTATTCTGTATAATTAATATTTTACAGTTGATAAAGCATTTTATTTTTCCACTATAATATCCAAGGAAACAATTTTAACAACTTTAATTTTAACAATTTAATTCCGATAATTTTTCCGAAAATTTAATAATAACTTAACTAATGTTATATGTTTTACATTATTAAATCCAAGAATGTAGTAGACTGTATACCTTAAAGACAAACTTTATACCACATAATATAGTACCCACCGATTTTGCACGTCCTACCTACAGTTCTCAATAAACTACTCAATTTCATTTTACGACCAAAATTGATAGTAATTTTATTATTATTTTTGACATGAATTCACACGAGGCTCACGTGACATCGAACGTCAATGCCTGCAGAGTAGTAATAACAGGAGGATCAATACTGACAATAATTTGTATTAACATTAGAAGTCTACAGAAAAATAGACCCACTTCTTGAAATGTTAGAAGACCTTCAAACCGTTTTTAACATTATAATTCCAATGGAAACTTTGAGCGGCAAGATGTTCCAATAACGAAATCAGGCTATAGTTCATTATATACTACATTGAGTAACCTCCAGAACGACGGTGTGGTAATCTGTATTAGTGAAATGTAACAAGTAAATGAATTTCTCAAGGGCTTTATGATATTTAGTTTAGTTGGTTAGCTGATGCCTCGATGCGGGTAGTTAAAAACTCTAAATCATGTAAAACATGTAATGTGTAGATCACCTAATGTAATCATATTAGCGGTATATGAAACGAGTACAGGTCATAATGTTATATTATTAAAAAAATATAAATTTGTCCATATGAAATAGACGAATCACAAAATAATAAAACAGACATTTAATTTCGATACAATGCGGGAAAAAATCACTAGCGTTGATTGGACGACAATCTAAGACCAGATCGATGTGAACAGTGCAGCTCAATTATTCATAAAGAACTTTAATGCGTGGTTAATTCGAATTATTTTCCAAAAACTACTGTTCCATAAAAACATAAACTAAAAACAATCCAACCATGAAGAATCCAACTATTCTGTATACATAGAAGAGAAAAACGATCACTTAGCATCATGGTGTCATCCTGATAATCTTTAGTATACACTTTGCGCGACTTCAATAATCTGGAGAATAGTTGATATGAAACTACCCCCACTCGATTATTCCATAACAAGCTTTCACTTTCACCATTTCAATCAAACGGCAAACTAGAGTCAGAAACCATTCAATAAATAGAATTTATAGACTGCTATTCCTTGTCTTAGAATCATCATCATCATCATTCTTTAACTGGTGACATCATAAACACTAAAGTACTAAAAATCTTTCCTCAGTATCCCTAAGAATATATCCCTACTCGAAGCCAGCTCTCGTCATCTAATAAGGTCCGTAATAAGACCACTGCCGTCGCGGAGTCGATTGGGTCGAGGCGACGACGCGACGCTTCCATCGACGCGTGAGGGGAAGTGTCGCGTCGCGACGGTTCGCGTCCCCCGGCGCGGTAACATTCAATTGAAGCGTATTTATCACCCGGCTGATTGCGAGCGCCGCTCCGGACGGGCGCTAACGGTCGCCTGCTCGTCGCTCGTCGCCATCCGCCCTCCATCCAGCCCTTCGCGCCCCTTCCAGCGACATTTTTCCCAAACGACCGACCCGCCCGAAGATCGGCCAACTTCGATCTCCGCTTACGACTGCTACGCATTTCAAGAACCGAATTATGCCAAACGAATCACGGGCGACTAGACAGCCCAGCTAGTCTAGAAAAAGTTCAATTTCGTGTGCCACCGCGACTAACGAGGTGCTCTCAAACATTTTTGGTTGTCGCTTGCAATAACAACATCGGGTCGAATAGAACTCTTACCAGAATGTGTCGCGTTTTTGATAAATCGTGTAAAGGATTAGATGTATTTAATGATTCCATTAATATAATAAAAGATTCGATTATACCTAGCCTATCTCCTACTTCTTAAGATTTCACTAACTGCCATTCTAATGTACTGTATTATATGATTATTATATTATAATATACTATTATATTTCATCATATTATGTATAATAAATGTTATTATCCAATTACTCATACTTCTATTTTGCTCTATCCAAATAACCTTATTAACAACTTATTTAATTATTACTTTTCTTATCCTTATATTATTACAGTAGAGCCTCGATAATCCGTACTCAGGCTAATCCGAACGTCGCTATAATCCGAACTGCATACCCCACCCCACTTCCTCGCCTTCGCCTCGCTGCTATGTTGTTTATTAATTAGTCTGCAGTTACGACTGCCACGTTGCGCGTCCATTCCACGTTTTTCTGCTCTGTACTCGTGCGCGGCGTGTTTTTTGAGGTTATAAAGATGGTTCCAACACCAAAACGCAAACATAAACCTTTGACTATAGCCGAAAAGTGCACCATACTAGACAGTTTAAAGGACGGAGTGTCGGCAACTTCTCTTGCTTGTAAGTATGGCGTTGGAAAATCAACAATTATAGACCTCAAGAAAAATGAGCAAAAATTGAGATCTTTTATAGCTAAAACTGAGAAAGGACCAGGGTTCAGAAAAACTCTAAAATTACCAGAGAATCCAGTGCTAGAAGAAGCACTGTTCACATGGTTTTTAGAACAAAGACGACGCCACATTCCATTGTCTGGTGAGGTCGTAATGGAAAAAGCGAGATTCTTCCATAAAAAACTAACAGGTTCGGATTTTTCTGCAAGTAGAGGATGGCTTGATAATTTTAAAAAACGTCATGGCATACGTCAGCTGAAAGTGTCAGGTGAGAAAGTCTCTAGCAATACGGAAGCTGTTCAACCATTCCAAGAAAAATTCCTAAACGAGATAAAAGAAAAGAACCTTTGCCCTGAAGAAATTTACAATGCCGACGAATCAGGATTGTTTTGGAAGGTTCTGCCGGACAAAACTTTAGCCTCTTCTGTTGAAACTAGCGCTCCTGGGTCGAAAGTGTCTAAAGAGCGAATAACTTTTATGCCTTGCGCAAACTCTACAGGGAATCACAAATTACCATTGCTAGTTGTGGGGAAGGCAAAAAAGCCAAGATCTTTTGGATCTGTAAAATTACCAGTGCATTATGAAGGGCAGAGGCGTGCTTGGGTAACCAGAGATATTTTTCTCGAGTGGTTTAGAGGCCATTTTGTTCCTGAAGTCAAACGCCATTTAAAAAAATGGGACTGCCACAAAAAGCATTGCTACTCTTAGACAATGCCCCTGGACATCCAAATGCTGAAGATTTGACAACAGAAGACGGCAACTTCTCTGTACTGTACATGCCTCCAAATTGTACGCCTTTGATCCAACCTATGGATCAAAACGTAATCCAAAATGTCAAGATAAATTACAAAAAGAAACTCCTGATTCAAATGTTCGTGCAGCAAGAAGCCGATGAGGCTTTAACCTTGCATGTTGTTATAAAAAGCGTCACAATTAAAGACGCCATTTTTTCGCTAGCGCAATGTTGGGATCATGTATCATCGTCTCTTATCGAAAAATCTTGGAAGCCTCTTTGGCCTGAAAAAATAAATTCAACAGAAGATAGATCAGAAGAAAATGATGACTTCGACGTAGAAGACGATCTCCCGCTCAGTCTTTTACGTAATCGTGGTTATACAGAAGAAACCATTTCCACTTTCTTGTCCATGAGTGAAGAGGAGAATTGCACAGATCCTATAACTGATGATGAGATCATAACCCAAATAACGCAAGAGAATGACGAGTCTTTAGCTGAAGATTATTTTGCTTCAAATGTCAAGAAAATTACTCATTCACAAGCCATATCATCTTTGAACACTTGCTTGGAGTGGGCTGAAGAAAATGACCTGTCCTTATCGAAAAAGATGATGCTACGTAACTTGAGGGACAAAGCTTTTTTCTGGTCCATCAACAGGACTCGCCAAACTAAAATAGATCAGTTTATGACTAAATAGACAATTTACACCTTACGTATTTTATGGTACCTAATTATTATGTAAATGTACGGTAAGCAACGAGCCGGGCTTTTTATTTGCATTACGACTGTAGTCCTTACGCTGCTTGTAATAAGAGCGTTCCCAAGGTCAATATGTAAAGCCCAGCTCGTTGCTTACTGTACCTCTTAAACTATGTATATAATTAAACACTATTTTAAGAATAAAAATGTTTTTTTTTCTCCTTACATACTATAATCCGAACGCTTCGTGAGTCCGAACAGGGGTTAGTTTTTGCTAGTTCGGATTATCAAGGCTCTACTGTATTAGCTTTATTATATTTTTTTCTACTATCAAGGTGTTCATGTTATTTCTATGTTAATTTGTAATGCAAGCAATGCAAACTATTCATAGGATAGTAAATTTGTTTCGTTTGAATATGTTTTTATAATTCTAGTATCATATATTTACTCTCTGTATGTAAGTTTGCTATAAAATAAAATAATAAAAAATAAATCGTATTCCGATAGTTCCCTAAGGCTTAGAAGAAAAGAATATACGTGCATTATTTCACTTGGGTAGTTTTGTGTATATATTATTTATTGTGATTTTCTTCCGAAAACTAATATTATTAATTAACTTAGTTTATTAGGGTCTAGTAAACTAATTATTAAATTAGTTTACTAGACCTTGCAGCTTCGGTCGTGTATACAATGGCTCAACGGTGCACATGAGCCTACTGGACGGTCGCTAAAATTTCCGTGTTAAATAAATGAATGAATTGGGAGACCCCAGCAAGGAATGCTCATGAGACGATAAACCGAAAACACCAGGAGGAAAAAACTTTCCTCTTTCTCTCAACACTACATTTTTTTATTCCATCAAAGTGTGGCCCTCTGGATAGTCAAATTATTAAATTACGGCTACTACGGTTCTTTGATTTCACCCCTTTTTACAAGCTTTTTACATTTTATTTGCAATGTTCGTAAAAAAGTTGTTCGTTACAAATTTGCAAACCATTTTCCAATCACTTCCTGGTAGGTATTTGATTGAGCTGGAAGCTCAGTGACAATAAATTATTATGGTACGATCGAGCTGATTTGATGACGGAGCCAGGATGTAGGGACTGGAACTCCCTGATAGCAAATGGTGGGACAGTCTAATTTGGGCTAGTATGTTTTGTTATCGTAAGTATTTTCCATTACACATTATGACGAGGGTCTGAAGATGGATCCGTAAGATTTTTCGGAACTCCCTAATGGAAGTGCTAGGATAGTCTAGTTTGGGCTCATTCTCTTTGTTGTCTTGAGTACTTTTCGGTACACAGGATGACTGGGGTCTGAAGATGGAGCCAGAAGATTGCCACTGAAACTCCCTGATGGAAAGTGCTAAGATCGTCGAGTTTGGGATGGTTTGCTTTGTTGTCTTGAGTACTTTCTATTACACATGATGACGAGGATCTAAAGATAGAGCCAACAGATTTCCATTGAAACTGCATGGTTGTAAGTAAAGCTTGTTTTTTTTTTAATACTTTTAATTTTGTATGTACCCTATTAATATAACTGTAAATTTGTATACCAATTAATTTGGACTTTAAATTATGATTGTAAAAATATTATGGTTAGCTTTAGTGCGCTTGTTTTTTTTTAATATATATATTTTTAAATTTACTATTAATCACCAATAAATAAAAGAAATAAAAAACAGATTATATAATATTTGACATAAATACATACAATTAAATATGTATTATATTTGCTGATTGTTGGTATTTTAACATACCAGATAAATGCAATATAACAAAATTCAATAAAATAATCTTAGTCACTACACAAAAGAGACTTTAATAATAAAGTTAAATTTATTATAAAACAGTAGTAGGTAGATTAGCTACGTTGCAGTAATAAATCATTCGGTATATTTTGCAGCTGCTTCATTTACAGTTGCTTATTTCCGCCCCCCTTTGTTTTCAGTACATACCATCATGGGTATCCGCACGGTAAGAAAGAGACTGACACTCTATAAATATTGAAACGATTTTACAGGCCTGTCTATGGAATTATATCTCTTTGCGATGATAAACAACCATTCTAAATTATATAAAATCGAAGACTATCGCGGTTGTTTGACATTATAAATAGGATAGAAAACGAATTTACCGCGTGAAATTCGTAGGACCCGACGTTTCGGTGACGTTGCAGCCGCCGTTGTCTAGGGTAGAAACGTCGGGTCCTACAAATTTCACGCGGTAAATTCGTTTTCTATCCCATTCTAAATGAATCAAAATCTTTGTACATTTGGACTGAGTCCTTGGACATTTGAATATAGGACAGGGGATACTAATTACTTTTATGAACATTAGTTGCTACGATAACTAAAGATATTAAAGTTGAATCTCACATTGTTCTAAAATCTAAATCCTAGTGAAATAAACCTCTAGCCACTAGTCTTGATAATAATGTGACTTAAGTAGAAATAATAATAGTGCGCATATCATATTTCGCTTTAGATTTAGTAGACTTTGCCATAAGTAATGAACGTCATCCCATGTATTACTTATTATTGAGTAGCAAATGTAAAGAGACAACCCTCTCATGGTCGCGACGAACCTGATTTTCTACACAATTTGGCCGGCAATCAATGGCCATTGATTGTATCGCAGTAATCAGAGCCAAGTGGCTATATTTTACAAATTATTGCCTGATTATCTAAAAAAAATAGGCTATTGATATATTATGTATCTCCTGTTGTCAAGTTATCTACTTAAATATATGCGTAGATAGTTAAAACCTCTCAATTCTATGGTATTTGGACAAAATACCCACTTTCCACCCCCCTAACATTAAAAGGCTGTATTCAAAATGTATATATTTGAATCTTTTTAGCAGTATCTTTCTGAAAATTGTATAGCCCATGCTTTGTTGAATCTGGTATCATAACAATGTACTATACTTTTGTATACCATAATGCTATGTATGCAAGAATATATGTCGCCCTTGTTTTAATATATTCGAATGTTCATTCGCACGATACGCGATATAAACAAGATCGGCGTCCTTTCAAAGTGTAGATGAAATAGTTTGAGTGTAATGATGTGATGAAAAATGGTTTTATGTACCAGAACAACTTGTTCTACAAGATTCCATTAAACGTGAGTGACCTGGTATCAGATAGTTTTATTTATATGTCTTAGATTCAAAATTATATAGGTACCTGCAAAAAACCTGAGTCATTGCAGGATTTTGATAACCTAAACTTTTCGCGCTCTACGTAACTATTAGTATAATCATATTATTAGCTTTTCATTACTATTATGGCGACTATTATAAATTTTCAATCTACGCTAAACTCGAACTAAAAAAATAAAATACTTAAATACTCGAAAGTACAAAAAAAACTTAATCTGAGCTTTTTTAATAATACTATTTTTGTTTCTCTATTTTTAACGATATACACACGTTTGATTTTGAAATGTTGTAACATTATTATTAATATTAGATAATTTTACATCGAATTTTCATCAACTGGTTTTAGTAACATTCACGAGAGATTTATTTTAGTCATAAAATTTATCATGGTTAAAGACCCATTTTACGTCACACGAATTTTAAATCGTAATGTATATTAAGATCATAGAATCACTATACTAGGGTGGTCAGAAAAGTTAGATTTTTTGCTTCGAAAATATATTTTTGTATTTCTAAATGACTGTAAAAAATAAAAGGTATGGGGTGCTACTATTATACGGAGATTTTCTTCAGTTATATAATTTAAAATCCATAGGAAAAAAACTAAAAGATTTTTTCTACTTAAAGAGGTTTTTTTATCAATTAAATGACTAAATTACCTCCAAGAACTTACAATTATTGCATCTCTTATTACATCCATAATAATTATAACACGATGATTATTTCGAAGACTATCGCGGTTGTTTGACATTATAAATAGGATAGAAACGAATTTACTTCGTGAAATTTGTAGCACCCGACGTTTCCGTGACGTTGCAGCCGCCGTTGTCCGTTGTCGAAACGTCGGGTGCTACAAATTTCACGCGGTAAATTCGTTTCCATCCTATTTATAATGATGATTATTTTATCATATTAACTGTTATATTTTATTATTTATTGATTGCTTGTGTATATATCAAATTACCAGTTTATTTAATTTATACAATTTTCTCTCTGAAGAGATTCAAATAACGTTGTTGTCATTTTCGATACGTTTAGAAAAAAAAAGTTTCTAAACGATATTTCCATAACTATACATATCCCTTACCGCAGATTTCACTTTCCAATATATTTTTTGATAATAGGCAAATAGGTGCTTGTTAATGTTAACCAATTTATCGTTAAAGTTGTTTGTTAAGTTTTTGTTTTTAATTCTTTTCTCCGGTGGAGCCAGTTTTGGGGTCTCCTTCGCTATAGGTAAGAAAATCATCAGGGACTGCTTGGAGCAGGACATCGGGCATCCTGAAAACATGGCCAAGGATTTCGCCAGGCAAAAGCCATTATGGGGTAAACACTTCCAAAGAAAACCAAGGCCCTACTTGACATGAGCAAGAAGAACCTTAGAATAACTATCGGTCAACTCACCAGACATACGACCCTTAGAGCACATCTTTTCAACCTTGGCTTGACCAAGAGCTAGGACTGCGGAGTATGTGGCGAAGAACCTGAAGACAACATTCACATCGTTGGTAGCTGCCTAGGCCTCGCCGCGAAAAGACACAGTTTACTGGGACCAGCCTTTCTCGAACCCAGCGATCTGCCCAACTTAAAGGTCAGTGATCTGCATAAACTGGTACACAGTACCGGGCTACTAGCAAACCGCTCAACCAACCACAAATTGGGTAGTTACAAAAGATCTTATAGATCCAGGTGACATCAAAGGCTGGAAACAAGCCCCCCACTCCGTTTACTACTACTACTAATAAGATTAAAATAAGGAAAACATACAGCGCTACAAAATTTGTTACGATTACATTAAATACAATATTTCTGGCCGATGACATGTTTTTAGCAATTACATTACATTACATTACATTTTCGTCGTGTCCAATTGACGGCTAAAGACCGCTCTTGGACTTGTCAAAATAATTGTGTTAGGTAGTAAGTTTTGTTACTACTCTTTACTGAACATACATACATAGGTAGTCAAGAATTAACTACTAGATTGTCAAACTATAAATACATATAAATAATCAAAATAGAAGCCTAATATTTGAAGTACTTAGTAATTCGAAAAGATACGTAGTAAAATTATTCATCGTAATATTGAAATTTAAAGTACAGATATAAGACCATATAAAAAAATCAGACAATAAGGCTTTACTTTTTGTAATTTAAATGGGCACAATATTTGAAAAATCATGGCCCTCAAATTCGGCCAGATTATAGAAAGGGTGGCCTATCAGCATCTCCTTGATGTTTTTTTTTAATTTTATGTCCTCCAGCTGTTTTAATTTTGTAGGGAGTAGATTATAGAATTTAATGGTAAGGTTAAAATGAGTTATGTCTCCAACACGCACAGTGCTTACTGTAAGGTTTGGAAGAGGTAATAGGAAGGAATGGGTGTTAAGATCAATATAAATATATTATTAGGTGAGTTCGTAAATTACAAATCATTGAATTGATGTGTTTATTGGTTATATAAATTCGGTGAGATAGTTAAATTTCTTGTCTCATCGGAATCCACCACACTATATATGACTTGACCATATATGAGTGTTATATTTCTTCTTTTTCCATTTCTTAGCTTCCACAATTTTTAAGTTCATTGTCTGATGTAGAGCAAGTGAAATTATTTTGATAATGTTAATCTCTGTTTAATGTTACTGCTAAGTCTAAGTGGAAATTACCTCCTGTTCTCATCTACCTAAGTAGCTAATTTGATTTCTATTTGTATTACGAATGCTAACGCGGTGCTTAATTCTTCATAGCGTAATCTCATTTCTACCCCTACATCAATCATTCATTGTCCTAAATTCGCTTACACGTCGTTCATTCAGAAAACATTTCTTATCCTAACAAACTTGATTATCCCTCCCCCTTCGCTGGTTCTCTTTTATTGCGATATTCTTCTTTTGGCTATAATGAGGACTTCTGTTAGGCTACAATTTCGGGGTATTTGTTAGAGTGTCTGCAATAACGACTGGAATGTAAAGGTTGGCCCAGGATCAGTGGCGGATCCAGGGGGGTGGGCTAAGGGGCTGAAGCCCCCCCCCAAAACATAAATAAACAAAACTTTCAGATTTGTTACTGAACTGCATATTAAAAATTTGTTAGTTCAGCTCAAAATTTAGAGACAGCTCCAAAAAATGCTACATATCTAAGTAAAACAACCCAGAATCAGCTGATTGAATGTTGCCATACTCTAGTGAAAATAATGAAAAATATAATAAAAAAAAGTGAAAGAAGCAAAATATTACGCTGTACTTGGCGATGAAAAAACAGATGCTAGTTATACAGAGCAACTGAGTATATGCATCAGGTACTTGGATATACAAAAGAGCATGAAGAGTTCATGTGCTTTTTATCTGCAGTTGACTTGAGTGGTGCTGCTATGAGCGATCACATTCTTCAAGAATTAAATCGAGCTGGCCTGCAGATTGAGAACTTGAGAGGTCAAGGTTATGATAAAGGTGCCAATATGTCTGGAAAGTTGAATGGTGTACAAGCCTGCCTAAAGCAGGTCCAACCGCTTGCTGTTACATGCATTGTGCAGCACACAAACTAAACTTGGCTATCCTGAAAACCTGTAGCTTGCCGAGTATTCGCAATATGATGGGAGTTGTAGGTAGTGTAACTAATTTTGTGCGAGAGTCAGCAAAAAGGTCGGAACTCATCAAACGAGCTATTCTCGAAAAACACCCGGAGGAGAAAAGAGTAAAATTAAAGGGCCTCAGTGACACGCGTTGGCTTGAAAGGCATGATGCACTTCTTCAATTTAAAGAGCTGTTTGACTCTATTGTACAGTTCCTAGAGGAAATGGACAGAATATCTCCATCATTATAAAGTGCAGGACTTCTCGTATCAATTCTACGATTCGATTTCGCCTTATCTCTGACAGTAACCGCTGCTGTGTTTGAAATTACTGTATCACTCTCACGACAACTACAGGCTGTCGCTTTAGACCTCCATCTATGCTACGAGATGGTAGAAACGGTATTAAAAACACTGGAAAGGTACAATGAAATAAAATTTGAAGAAAGTTGTCAAGAGGTGTGTCTTCTTGTAGAATCTCTGGACATTCCAATACATTTTGTATTGGAACAGCTAAAAAGTCGTTTTTCGAAAAATGATCATTCTTCAATTATTGACTTATTCACTCTTATTCCTAGTTCCATTGTGAAGACAACCAATCTTACAGCCGTAGTAGCAGCTGCACGCGTATACAGTTGTGACTTGCCTCATCCGCTTTCCTTGTCGGGGGAAATCATTTTATGGAAGAAACTTTGGTGTAGCAGGGAACACCTTCCGAAAACAACAGCAGAGGTGCATCAAAAGGCGAATGAGTTCTTCCCAAATGTAAAAATACTTTTAAAACTTCTTGCTACTATACCAGTGTCTACTTGCAACGTTAAGAGGAGCTTCTCATCACTAAAACATATAAAAACTTACCTTCGAAAGGCGATGATAGAAGAGCGCCTGAATGGTTTAGCTACTATATATATACATAGGGACATATCGAGATGTTTACTTGCTGAAGAAGTTGTGGAAGAATTCGGACAAAAGCATCCTCGGAGACTAGCAATGTCCATTGAAAAATACAACTTAATGGTTCTTACGAGTAACATAGTTATTTATCTTAATTTTCTGTGAAACTTAGTAGAGCAATAAAATACCTTTAAGTAGAATCTGGAATTATTGTTATCTATACTAATATTATAAAGAGGTAAAGTTTGTGATGTTGTAGGAAGTAATCTCTGGATCTACTGTACCGATTTTGAAATTTCTTGACCGTGGCTTTCTACCAATAGAAAGCCACGTTATTTGTGAGTGTTATAGGCTATATTATTATATTAATCCGAAAAATGAAAAGACTTTTTCGTGGTAGTCGGATTTCCAAAGTAAGTCGGAAAAAACGGTCGAACGTAAAGGTTTCTAACTAACGCTGCCATAATGATGAGAGATATATGATTAAGTTCTAGAGAAAAGTTGTAGAGCTTGCTAATGCCTACAAAAAAGTCAGCCACAGCATAGGTCTCACAAAAGTAGTTTTTCTAATTAAAAATATAATTTAAATCGTTACTGGTCATGTTTATTTTTCATATTATCAACAATTATGAATTATTATCAAAATTTGCAGGTGTCCAAACAAAAGACTTTTCCCTTTTACTGCATAAATAGTTAAAGGATAATACGACATAGGTATGGAACCGCGACCGTGTCGTCTATCTATACTAATATTATAAAGAGGTAAAGTTTGTGATGTTGTAGGAAGTAATCTCTGGATCTACTAAACCGATTTGAAAATTCGTTATTGTATTTGTAAGTGTTATAGGCTATATATTTATCCGAAAAATGTAAAGACTTTTTCGTAGTAGTCGGATTTCCAAAGTAAGTCGGAAAAACGGTCGAACGAAAAGGTTTGTAACTAACGCTGCCTTAACGATAGGAGATATATGATTAAATTCTAGTGAAAAGTTGTAGAGCTTGATAATTCCTACAAAAAAGTCAGCGACAGCATATGTCTAACTTTTATATTTAAGTCACAAAAAGTAGTATTTCAAATTAAAAAAATAATTTAAATCGTTAGGTCATGTTTATTGGTCATATTATCAACGATTATGAATTGTTATCAAAATAAGGAAATTTATCGTCTAAAATGTTTAAAACAAAAGACTTTTCCCTTTTACTGTATATAATTTCACTTTTACTGCATAACTGGTTGAAGAGATAAGACACTCACAAATAAGAAACTCACAAGAAGACACCCACAAATAAGGGTAATATAGTCAAATTGGCATGCAAATACATACATACATATGCAGTAAAATATAACCCTTCTTTGGCAGTCAGGAAATAAATCATAGCACTCATTACTTACCAAACCACACTCATCATTTCATCACAAGTAAAAAGTTTTACCGCCCAACGAAGTGGGCACGGGTTAGCTAGTTTACTGAAATAGCTATTAGCGAGACCAACCCTCAGCCCCCCCCAAATATAAATCCTGGATCCGCCACTGCCCAGGATTACTACTTAGCACACTGGTTTTATTAAAGTTTTGAGATTGTCGAGTCAGTCTATGTTATATGTATACAGTTGTATTATATATATTAAGAATACAGTTTTAATATACAAGAGTAATTAATTTTCAATAAGTTTTCCGCGCAATCGAAGTGTTGGTTAGAAAAAAAATATTTTTTCCTAATTTGTAATTTAAGCACCATGTTGCTATTTTTCTAGGGCTAAAATTAAGCAATTTCCTTTCTTTAAATAAAAGGGAGGGTTAGCAATGAGAGGTCCATAAATTTTGGGGCACCTCAATGTGGTGTCCTAGGGCCAATTTTATTAATAATCTACATTAACTATTTAACAAATGTGGCACTGGATGGGGGGACAACAGTCTTGTATACAGATGATACCGCCTTGACCTATCGAAATAATGCACTGCCAAGTGCATGTATTTCTGACTTCAAACAACTTTCTGACTTGGAGGAGTGAAAATTATTTATATGTATTTACGTTCGCTGGCAAGAAGCATTTCCCTCATGAAGGAATCAAGAGAAGTTATGCAAATTATCTCTGATTATTCCTCCAGTAAGCACACTCTGTAGGTGCCAAATAATTTATTTATTTATTTATTTACATATACATATACGTTCAAATTCATGAGCACAACAGAAAATAAAATGACAATTTATACATTGCCGTCGTATGCTTTTAAAGTTATATACGCATGATACATCTGTCTGAGCCCAGGTTACATAGCGCATACATTAAACGCAAATGATAATCTTTCTATTATGCTAAGCAAAGAGCAGCCGAGCCCGCCTTGCTAGGCACCCCTGTGTTAAGGCGAGCTCACTTCGGGAGTCACACTAGTGTGCCACGGTTGTGTCAGGAAATATCTAATATAATCTATATATATATATATATATATATATATATATATATATATATATATATATATATATATATATATATATATATATATATATATATATATATATATATATATATATATATATATATATATATATATATATATATATATATATATATATATATATATATATATATATATATATATATATATATATATATATATATATATATATATATATTTATATATATATATATATATATATATATATATATATATATATATATATATATATATATATATATATATATATATATATATATATATATATATATATATATATATATATATATATATATATATATATATATATATATATATATATATATATATATATATATATATATATATATATATATATATATATATATATATATATATATATATATATATATATATATATATATATATATAAATAAATATATATATATATATATATATATATATATATATATATATATATATATATATATATATATATATATATATATATATATATATATATATATATATATATATATATATATATATATATATATATATATATATATATATATATATATATATATATATATATATATATATATATATATATATATATATATATATATATATATATATATATATATATATAAGATATATATATATATATATATATATATATATATATGTATTTTTGGCGTTGAATCCGATTTTTAACTTTACTACCTCACTAGAAGTGATCTAACTTCACGAATCGTGAAAATCCCCAAATATTTTACACTAATTGTAAGTTTTTGGTTATAATTCGCGAAGAATGCATTTTTGGTAATACCTATTCTATACCAAATAAACCGCTCTACCCATACGAACGTAAGTGACACGTCCGCTATATTATCTCCTAACCAACCCCTGACTTGTAAAGGATACAAGAAAGGGTCACGACAAACATGAGTCTATCGTGTAAAGAAATTGACTTTTCTTAAACAAGATGTTCTAAACATTTGTAAACTAGTATTTTTATCAAGAAGTGTACATTTTGAGAAATTAAAAAAGAACAAGGATCTTTTACCTAATTTTTCAATTATAACCCAAAGGTAGAGCGGTCAAAAAGACAAAATTTCCTACAATTTACATATATAGACTTAATTCCTATGATGTTACAAACCGCCGCTAGAGCACGCTTAAAAATGCTCACTTTTGTCGTTTAGTTAAAAGCGCAGAAAATGCCATTTCGAAATGGCGGTGGTGTCGCGCTATGAACTTTATATTCTCAAAATCAAATATGTTATGATTGCCTGCTTTCCTTAAGTCACATTTAGTGATTTAGCGAACGTCTGAGGTGCGTAGTCAGCGAATCCGTCAGTGCGGAACTCTCATGTTAGATACATCTGCATATAGTGAATAAAACTCAATGTGTTGAGTAAAAAGATAGTACAGTGCGCTGGGATACAAAATTAAAGTATACACAATTTCCTATAATTTACATATACTGACAATTCCTACGATGTTCCAAACCGCCGCAGGAGCGCGCTCAAAAATGGTCACGTATTGTTTTTTAGTGAATAACGCAGGAAATACCATTTTGAAAGTGCAGTGGAGCCGCGTATTGAAAAGTATGGCGATCAAAAGTATGGCGATGATGTATTGGTAACAAGGACTTACATTGTGTGTCATACAGGCTACAGGGCACAAGCTTGTTATAATCTATTGTTATGGGGAAAGGTCGCCACATGCGCCAAAGAAAGAATAAGAATTGTTCAAATAGCAGCTGCTATAATCGTTGAGGATGCACGATCCAAAGTGTACGACACGAAACGGTATCCTTCACCGGTACATTCTTGCGTGGCCTTGAGAATCTCATTCCAGTATCCCTTAGAGCATTTACAGATACCTTAGTGATGACCAAGAAGAAAGGGAAGATTGAAAAATGGAGGAAGAAGTCGCTTGCACCAGCCGACTGCTTACTTTCAGCAGTGAGACCAATTTCATATATATCTCCTCTGCAAGTTGTGGTAGCAGGATTTCTGTATAGAAAGTTTGAATCGTGCAGTTTACTTGATGTGCTGATTTTTTTGGGATTTTGCTCAACATATTTGGAGACCACACGCTTTGAGATGTCAATCATGCAACCACCTCTGGCTGTTAACCAACCAGCACTTTCATAACTGGTTTATGACAACGCAGACATCCAAGTTCGGACCATCGATGGATACAAAACGTTCCATTCAATGGGTGGCATACTATATGCTACTTTAAGTCTGCTGGAGTTCCAGGTCAACACATTGATCGGTTAAAGATTATGCCTGAAGCAGAAAGTATTGAACATAAATGAACTCTTCAAGTGAAACTGGTTGAATGGGCAAATAATGTAGGCTTGACTGAAATTCTGTAGAAACGACTCAGTCAGTCGTTCGCTACCGAAAGTGTAGTAATTCCTTCTGCTCTATACTTGCTATGGCTGTACAGCAAGTACAAGAGCTCCCAGGTGTCCGTGGATCGGCCGCGTCCTTAGAAGAAGTTTCCACGAAAAGGCTATAAGAAATTACATATATTGATTTCCAACAGTTTTTAAACAGTCCACTTAGTGATCTAAATACTTATTGGGTCTCTCAATACAATCTTTGTTGAGTAGTGTTGGGAAGGCACAGTCGTAAAGCTAAGTAACAATGTTTAACAATGTCATACTACCACGAGAGATTTAATTTACTAATGTCCTTCAAGGTGGCAGACATTTAAAAATGTAAAATGAAAGTTCGCCTAAAATATTTTATTCTATATCAGTGCATATTTCTTGTCTCTGTGTAATCCCCTCGGAGCTGAAAAATTGATATATACATATATCGATAGACCAGCCTTTGGTGTCAGGTTCGCCCGTTGTAAATGACAGCTGGAAAGTGTGCATATTCCTGTATACGAGTATAGCAAAGCTTTCTTGATATTTTCTTTGACATAAAGTATTATTTTAACCGTATTAAATTGATAATTACACCATCGTTTTCATGTGAGTTTTGGAACAATGTGATAACTATCCTTCTCGTGAATAAGTTGATACTGATGTTCTTAATTATACTAATATGTACCAGTGCGTCATATTATATTTGCAACCATAAGTTTTTCTCGTTCCTTATTCCATATTTAAATTCCTTAATCGCGCAAGTCGATCATTTACGCTTCGAGCCTCGCGAATGGTTGCACGATTTGCAAGAGCCGCAAGAGGCATTCAAAGGACGCGAGTAATCGAGTCGACGTCGTCTCCGTCGTCTGAGTTCCAGGAATGAATTATTTAAGCTATGCCGCTCCCCGTCGATAAAGTTAAGTTTATTGGTTGACGACTGAGATGCCACCGCAGATCAGGGAGACCCTCGCATAATTTCCATCTGCATCGCCGCATAAAGGAGCATCGAAATGCGAATGGCATGTGGTTCTCTCCAGAAGAGAATGTGACGAAATACATTTAGTAATAGTGAAACTTCGTTCTGGCGGCAATGCGAGAACCAACGAAATATAATATGCATTGAAAAAGACGGACAGTAGACGTGAATACGTTTACAATGTTCGTTTTCCGATTTCATATTCGCCCCAGGAACGAAAGACGAACGAAATGTATCATTCTCATTTAGTGAATTCACAATGATAATTAATTACAACATTTTGGCAGGCTGTAAATATTTCTCCATTGTTGAATGTACGGTTTGTCCGGCAATAAATTCTAAACAGCTTATGGTTTCTATTTTTTGACCTGGAACAACTCTCTGATAGCCGTTTTCATTCATGGTTTTTCCGGATATGAACTTTAATATTCCGAGGTAATGACTGTTCCATGTTCTACGAACTTGAATAATCCATCCGTTGAATTCACAGTATGATCGTGGACCAAACTTATTTTCATGCGGGGACCAAACTTATTTTTGTGGCCCAGTCAATTAGGGACACTTTTCGACGTCTGACGGAAATAACTGGTAATAGTTTGAAACTTGGCATAGATATTCATTGAGAAACTATTAAACCTTCTAAAAGTCCCCTACACTACCTGTTGTACCCGAGCCGCCATCTTGGAAAAATGGCGCTCTGATTCAGTTTTTGCTTATACCTCGCTATATATCGCTAACGTTAGCGAGATATAAGCGAAAAACTGTTTCGGAGCGCCATTTTTCTAAGATGGCGGCTCGAGCGCAACAGATAGAGTAGGGCACTTTTAGTATGTTTAACAGTACTCATCAAAGAACATCTATGCCAAGTTTCAATCTATTACCAGTTATTTCTCCTAAAATGTATTATTTGACTGGACTATTATGTGTTTGTCCAGCGACGAACATCGGTTATTAGGTTGTAGTATCAGTGATGGTGTGTCCGGGAATAAACTTGAATCCATTCGGCGTATTAACTGTCATTCCAGTTGTGAATATCAAGCCATCGGAGGAATTTAGATTTTGTCCCGGGATAAAGTTTGGACCGGTGGGAATTTGTATGGCGTGGCCGGGAATAAATTTATTTGCTTTATCGGTATTTAAACATTGTTTTATTAATAATAATAATAATAAAAAGTCTTTATTTATTAAAACAAATCGGCGAGCTTATTTCATTAAAGCAATATCTTAACCCCTCCTATCGCGGGGTAAAAATTTAGTCGTCACTTCTGCCCGGGACAGTTTTGCGCGTGAAGTCGATGGCCTTGAGAAAAACGACCATAACTTTTAAACTACTATACGGATCGTAAAAAGAATAACTGTAGAATGATCGCATTGAAATTTGAAATTTATAATATTATAACCTTATCTCGTCAAACAATTAAGATAATAATGAATAAATTTAACAAGTTGGCATTTTACGCAGCGCGGAGCGCCCTAACCAATATTGGTTAGATACAATTTTAGCATTTGTAAGCGTCTAACCAAAAATGGTTAACTCAAATAGGAAGGGTTAAAGGTAACTTTAACATAATGGGAAAACATTTGTTTCTGTAAAAATAAGATAAAACTAATATTAAAATCACTTATAAAGGCAGTATTGGTCATTATTCCACGTCAACCTTTATATGTTTACCGACATCCTTTATGGTAGATAAAATAATTTCCCTGAACTTTGTCGTTCTGACTGAACAAAAAAGACGTTGTACAATCTACGCCTTCCATTAACCTCGCAAAAACTTAAATCACGAAACGTACTTCCAATCTCATCATATCTAGATTCCGATCTCGAAATGTGTTTTTGTCGCGAATAAAGGTTTATTTACCGCAACTCTCGCTTGCAATATTTGCCATTTAGATGCCTATCATTCCCGTAAACGGTGTGCCATTTTTCAGCTCGTTTGGCCCGATCGTTAGCCGCAGAAGGCTGCTTCATCGGAGCCCTATAATACAACATCGGGGAAAATCATAACCTTTCAACGCCCGCCCCGCAGTAATATATTTCGGCATTGAAGTGTTAATGTGATCAATAACGACGTACTTAGGGGATGGCGTGAATGACAGATACTTTCCTTTCCTATTCCGGCATAAGAGTTGTTGAATCCTAAGGTAGGAAATAAAGAAAAGTTTTAATATTATGAATATTTTCTGTTCGTATTGTTTCTATTGTACTGTTTGGATAAAACTAAGTAAATTACTAAGTAAAAACTAAGTAAATTTATGTTCCTCTTTCCCATCCTGGTCCCTCCCTTTCTATCCTCTTTCTTTTCTCGTTTTTTTTCTTTCTCTTATTATTTAGATAATCTTGATTTTATCATTTAGTGGAAAATTGTCTTTGGTGGAATTTGTATATCTATCTTGTTTGGCTACTTACTTTTATACACTGTTATTTTCCTGAATAAAAGAAAATAAAAAATAAAAAAATTAAGAATTTAACTAAAAAGGTGTATTTATCGAATAAAATATTTTACAATTTGAACAATCTACAGGGTGAGTTTTAAGTAACCGGGATCCCTCAAGGGGGTGAATCAGTACGAGCAAGTAAGCAATTTTTAATAAAAAACTAAAAATAAAAAAATAAAACAATATTTTTTTTTCAATTTGACAATTTGAAGAACTAGCCTATTAATTAAAAGTCTGACTAGCGTTTCAACACCCTGCGCCATCTAGCGGTAGGTAAAATATTGCTAGTAAACAATACCAGCGATATTTTACCTACCACTAGATGGCGCATCGTGATCGGCGCTTTTTATACTATTTCTTAAAAAAATATAAATTTGAAAAAAAAAAAAAAATATCACAAATTTTTATCAAATCTTGCTTATTTACTCGTACTGATACACTCCCTTCAAGGATGCCAGTTAATTAAAACTCACCTGTATAACTTCTTTCAGCCATATATTTCAGCTTAGCTGCGATATAATTAAATGTTATAAATGTTATATTCTTTCGTTGGTATATGTGTCAAAGTGTTGGGGCTCTCTAGACGATCAAGCATGCTTTTCTAGCATCGCGTTGTGGGTTGGGTGGAAATCGTAAACCACAAGAAATATGCAAATATTTATTTTAATATTTACCAATAATGCCTAATTTTCTAATTTTATGCCAGGGAGTCACGTCATTCATCAATCAATTACGTCTAATTAACGTCACTCCCTGGTACAAACTACAAAATTAGGCATTTTTGGTAAATATAAAAAAACTATATATTTGCATATTTCCTGCGGTTTACGATCCTTTCCCAGCCTGCGACGCGATGCTTGACAAGCATGCTTGATCGTCTAAAGAGCCCCTTAAAACAAACTTCGCAAATGGGTACAAAATTACCCATTGTCCTTTCAGATCAATCGGATTAAGCGTTTGGGCACTATCGAGGAGGAATACACACAGACATACTTCTATCTAGAAATGGTCTTAATCGTCTCAGGGTGGCTCAAAATGAATATTTTCGTTTTTGTATCGAAATTCTCGTCGGTTGGTTAATCGGGAAAGTAAAATTACAATAATTAAAACTAAATGTATGGAAAATTTATTTAAATAATAATAATAAAAATACTGGTAGTTTTTGAGAGCAAATAGAGAGAAAAAAATATACACAAAATCTATCCAACTATAATAATTCCCGTATATTCTTTTCCCTTCTGATTATGGGGTTGGGTCAAACGCCAAAAGATGGCGTTAAAATTTATTAAAATAAATGTCAGAATTTAAACATTAAATTGTAGCTTATATGAGATGATTCGGATTGTGATTTCGGATTTGTGTACAAAATTCCATGTCTCTGACTCCAATATTTCGAGATTGAAATATGACTAGTGCCCCACTGGTGACCAATTTCAACCACAACCTTTACAACTCTTTCCATGACCAAATGATGCCTGCATGCTAAATTTCAGCTCAATAGGATTAAGCGTTTGGGCGCTATCGTGGAGGAATACACACAGACACACAGTCAGAAAGTCAGACTTCCATCTGGAAATAGTATTATTCGTCTCAGAAGACTCAACATAAATATTTTCGTCTTCTTCTTGAAAAAAAAAATTGCTCGTTCACAATTCCCCCTCGTCGAAAATATTAGGTATAGTTTATGTCATTAAAAGATTTATTATTAGAAGAAAATTGATTTAAAAAATATTTTATTAAAACAAAAAGATCATTAAAAGAAAATAAAATACCTGGTGGGGCTGGGAAAGTGAAATCCGTTCTAAAATTCACAATTTTCAAACCCTCTAAATCAATTTTCATGATTTTACAATTTCAGTATTATAATGAAATTTATATTTATTTATTAATTTCATTATCTTTGTCCTAATTTCTGCAATCCATTATTCCAATAAAGTCGTTAAGTCTATTTTATTTTTTCATAAGCTGCCCGTCTCAGATTAGCAGGAAAAGAGTTTTAAATTTATCACTTGGGATAAGGCTATACTTAGAAAAGAAATATTTCTTCAAATTTCTAGTAAAAACTTTGCATAATCTAATTAAGGAATACGTCAATATATATTATTTACCTTTTTTAGTGAACTATTTCTCTGTTTGTGTCACCTGATGTCAACCGTCAACCTACTCTACCTACTCTAATCTACCGGTTGCCATACTGTCAACCTACTCTAAATGACATAATATGAAGGGTTCAGGGGGGGAACGATTAATGACATTTTATTTGTTGTCAATATCAATTTGGTTATATTCTGAATTTTGTTACTTGTAATCGAAATGCCACAATAGGCACCTTCTTTTTAATCGAAGTATAAGGAAAAAGAAAAACAAAATGTTAGTAGTTTGGAATGACGCCAAATAATCCAATAAAATTAATTTACACAACAATAATAAAATAAATAGTTCAAATAATCAAATATAATCTAACGTTCATATTCCATTATATTCCAATAAAAATAAATAAAAATCTTTAATTAATTACAATGAATATTATATATATATATATATATATATATATATATATATATATATATATATATATATATATATATATATATATATATATATATATATATATATATATATATATATATATATATATATATATATATATATATATATATATATATATATATATATATATATATATATATATATATATATATATATATATATATATATATATATATATATATATATATATATATATATATATATATATATATATATATATATATATATATATATATATATATATATATATATATATATATATATATATATATATATATATATATATATATATATATATATATATATATATATATATATATATATATATATATATATATATATATATATATATATATATATATATATATATATATATATATATATATATATATATATATATATATATATATATATATATATATATGTATATATATATATATATATATATATTTATATTCTAGAAAAACTATAGCTTAATTACTACTAAAATTCTTTTGGTACTCATACAAATAGCTTTGTATATATCCATGTCGTATAAGCCATTTTTATATATATATATATATATATATATATATAAATGTAATGCAATTTCAATCATATGATTTATCTAATATCTTTTAATATTATTACGAAACTCTATGTAACGTCAGTTTTGAAAAAATATTATAGAAGTTATGGCATAGTGGTCTATAACTAGGTTGAAGCCTTTTCCATTGTAGACTTGTTGTGGTAGATTATTCTTGCATGTATTTGGTAAGAATCAAATTACATTTAAAAGAAATTCACCTAGGTTATTATCAATGTGTAAATTTAAAAATAAGAATGAATGAATGCAAAGAATATTTCATCAAGGCAAGGGTAATGACTATGTATTCGGCGTTCATATACCAGTGTTTAATGTAGGCTAGAAAGCACCTAGCAGAAACACCAATTAATGCAGACATTCACTCGCATCATACCCGCGGTAGCTCCCTTTTATGCGTACCCCGAATACGACTGGCAAAAGTACAGAAAAGCTACTTGTACCTTAGCATTCAATTCTATAATTTACTCCCTACAAAATTTCAACAGCTGGAGGACAAAAAATTAAAAAAAAAACATCAAGGCCACCCTTTCTATAATCTGGCCGAATTTAAGGGCCATGATTTTTCAAATATTGTGCTTATTTAAATTACTTAAATAAGTAAAGCCTTATTTTCTGATTATTTTATACTAGCTGCGCCCAGCGGTTTCACCCGCGTGGTGATGGAAAATTGTGATAATGATGACAGAAAACCATATATCTTTATAAATTATAGCCTATGTGTTATTCTGATGTGTAAGCTATATTATTGTAAAGTTTTATCAAAATCCATTCAGTAGTTTTTGCGTGAAAGAGTAACAAACTATATATCATACCTAAAATTAAATATAAATATATTTATATACATACATAATATGTTTTTATCTATTTTGTCTCTCCCTTTCACCTCACTTCCCATCCTGATTCCCCCCATTCTCAAGCGGAAACAATATAAAATTATATTGCGTTCATTTTGTATACTTTATATTCGGAATCACATTAATGGATTTTTGTCACTTTTAAATAGGTTTTTATTGCATTGTATGTTGTTCTGTTTGGTTCCAGAATAAAATAAAATAAAATAAAAAAAATAAAACATCCATACATACATACATACAAACTTTCGCGTTTATAATATTAGTAGGATGGCCTTATATCTGTACTTTTAGTTTAATATGCATAACGTAGATTTAATTTGATTATTTAACATTTTACTGACAATTTGAATATTACGATACATAATTTTACTACGTATCTTTTCGAATTAAAAACTACTTCAAATATTAGGCATCTATTTTGATTATTTATATTTATAGTTTGACAATATAGTAGTTAATTCTTGACTACCTATATATGTTCAGTAAGGAGTAGTAAAGAAACTTACTACATAACCCAATTATTTTGACACTTTCAAGAGCGGTCTTTAGCCGTCAAATGGACACGACGAAAATGTAATGTAATGTAATGTAATAATCAATTATAAGAAAATAAATAAATAAATAAAAATACAAGTAATGTATTATAAATACAGAAAATATTAACCATTTTAGGTAATTCTTTAGTTTTTTCAATTTGTATAAATAGTAATATTATTGAAATGTTAGTATAAAAGAATAAATAATAATAGTAAAATAATCGTAGGTACATACTCAATGTATATTGTTATACCATCATTTTTGTAATTTTCAGTCTTCCTTCTTTTATGAACCAATAAGTGAGCAGTTTCTGTTGTTTCAATAATATCGGCTCGGGGCGATGAAATTGAAGAAGCGTTAGCTGTTATTAATTATTTGGTGAAAATATTCTCAGCTTCCTTTTAAAGGTCTATACATTTTTAAAACTTTTAAATCTTTGAAAGCATGTTAAAATATTTTAATCTCGAATAGCTATAAAACCGAAGACTATAGCGATTGTTTGACATTATAAATAAGATAAATCCGTTGTCTAGGGAGTCTACCATAGACAACGGCGGTTGTAACGTCGCCGAAACGTCAACGAAACGAAACGAAACTTCACGCGGTAAATTCATTTTATCATATTTTTGGATATCTATTTTTTTAAATATATAAATAAGAAGTTCCCTTGTTGGGAGCCAACCCTGGATGCCGCAGTCCTGTCTTGGTGAAACTTAGAATGGGCTGACGTAATTGTACGCATATACAAAATTTCGTGTCCGTGCTGTTAACAGTTGAGGAGTCCCCTCGTCGGTAGCCAACCCTGGGTGTAGAATCAGGTCATGCTTACCATATAAAATGCAATGTCATCGGAACTGAACCAACATGTAAATTAATAATATTTGAGGAGTTCTCTCAATTCCTCATGGATCCTATCATCAGAAAAGGATTTTGATAAAAATTGGACCAATCTGGATTCCTCCACGATAGTGTCAAACGCTTCATCCGATTGAGCTGAAATTTGGTATGCAGGCATCATTTGGTCATGGAAAGAGTTTAAAATATTGTCGTTGAAATCGATTTACCAAGGGGCGCGCTAGTGATAATTTAATCTGACAATATTGACTTTAGAGACTTAAAATTCTGTACACATAATATCTATGCATCGTAGAGTCGAATCCACATTCTTAAATTTTGGTTGCAATATCTCTTATAGAAGCGACACAAAAGAAACGACAAATTTTAATCATATAATAACGTCGAGCCGCCCGAGGCTATCCTAGAATCTGACCATTCTGGAAAATAGCCCTTTTAAAACCGCTGAAATACTAAACGGGGAAGGTGGTAACATTTCGGATAAAACACTCCTTGGTTACTTGCCGGGAAAGTCTTGGGTGATGCAACGGATATTTTTTTTCTGTGATGCCAAATTTTTTTGACTTGTATGGTTTCGGAAAATCGAAATAGACTGCGTCGTGACGTCGTTATTTCTTGTGAATCGTAATCCCGAAATCCGGGATTAGGATATTACAAAACCATTTCTCGCGAGCGAAAAAAGCGACGATGAATATATTGCCTAGACCTACATCATTAATGGAGTCCATGTTTTCCCTATTTCGCTTTTGTATCAGAGTTCAAAGGAGCAGCCACCTTGTGCGATTTGGTGGAAGTAAACGGAGCCGGTGAAATTTCCCCCTGCAGATACACTGCTTAGGCGAGCGAGAGAGCCTTTTCCCTCTCGCTCTGCCCCTTCTTTATTTTGTCTCCGGGAGGAGAGGGAGTGTCGTCATGGTGAAAACCTCTTACTTTCGTTTTATAGTCGGCACTTGAGGGAAGGAAATGTATTTAGGAGGGACGTACGACCCGCCCGCGTGGCCGTCAGAAAGGCGACCGATTTCAAGTTGGTAAGCGTTCAGACACCAGCCGTATTATTTCAATTTAGGTACCGCCTCCATAACGAATATTTATCTTGGTGTGCTTGTTGAAAATGACTTTTGTATAGACGGGTTGACGGGTTCGCCCGTTGTAGTTGGCAGCTCTAACACATTGTACACATAATATGCGTCGTAGGTTCGAAACCACATTCTTCATTTTTGGTTGCAATATCTCTTATAAAAGCGACACAAATAAATTAATAGTTTAAAAAAAACACTAAAAACACACTGTTGGGTGCAAAAAACACACTATGATACGATATTCACATACACACAGCTATGATACGATATTCCATCATGGAATGCCAGTGCCTATCTTCCGGCTTCATCATCAGACCTTGAAACCTAATCGTGGTCAAAGTTCATTCCAAGACCTTTCTAACAAGTCCAAAAACACAGCTATGATACGATCATGAAGTTCCAGTTCATATCTTCCGACTTCATAATCTGATCAGTTCGACAGTACCATATAATTGTATTGTCATCAGAACTACATACAGCTGCCAATTTTCATGACGCTACGATTCTTGGAAGATGGTTAAATTAGTTACCTTAGATTCCATTACATAGTTACATACAGGTCTACCTAATAACAGTGTGTTAAAAAAACGACAAATTCTTATCTTATAATAACGTGGAGCCGCCGGAGGCTCTCCGAGAATGTGACCATTCTAGAAAATAGCCCTTTTAAAACTACAGAAATATTACAATGGGAATGTGATAATATTTCTGAGTCCTTGGCTACTTGCCGGGAAAGTCTTGGGTGGCACAACCGATATTTTTTTTCTGTGATGCCAAAATTTTTGATTTGTATGGTTTCGGAAAATCGAAACAGATTTCGTCGTGACGAATATTTATATTGGTGTGCGTGTTGAAAATGACTCATGCATAATAATATCTTGTTAGAGCTGTCAACTACAACGGGCGAACCCGTGACCTTAAAAAGTTTCAACGAATTTTATCGTTCTGTCTCCCGTGAGGTAAGCGCAGAAGACTTGGGACGAAAAACAATCCACAGTCTAGCTAAACTGTGAAGCTACGCCACCTGCCCGTCAGAGGCCAACGCTTTACGGCGAGGAAACGAGAGAGGTGCCAGCTGGAATCCTCGCCCCCTGACTACCAGTTTAGACGGATATCTCCGTATGCAATTAACCTTCAGGATACCTTCTACCTCCTGACTGGTTACAGAATCGAGGTCGCTTACGCAGACCCCTCCCTTATGAAGCGGTGATACGGTGTCAACTTTGCCCGGCTCATTCACCCGGGATCGGGTGGCTAAATGGTCGTTTCAAGAGCAGTTGCCATAAGTTTATCAAACACCCCTACTCTGTAGGAAACATTACTGTTTCCAGACTCCCCCGGCTGTTAGTCGGAGTGCACAATCGATTGGCTAACGCCGCACGGTGCGTAAACCGTCCAGGAGCGCCCGAAGGTTGACTCGTTGGGGATACTGGCCCGCAGGCCAGCGTCCTACCCTGGCTCTCACTTCTGCGTGAAGGTCGCCGGATGGGTGTTGACCCGTGAGTGGGACTAACCCTGAACGAATTGGTCTTCATGGCCAACTCCAACAGGGCCCATTAGCTCTCAAATAATATCGTGCTGTACGTACATTGTTAACACTTCACGATGGGTGAGATAAGGGATAGAATTATATAAAAAGATTGGTAAAACAAGCCCGGCGGCTATGTATCTAGAGTTCGGATTAATATTTGAGATTTACATAATGAAAACATATTATGAGTAATATATTTTTCTCGTAATGACATACGATTATTTTTTCGTAATGACAGAGGTTTTGCATCCTAGAGTTCGAATTAATATTTGAGATAATAATATACATAATGACAACATTAGTATGAGTAACATATTTTTCCCTCAATGACCGACGATAAATATTAGAATTCATGTCAGAAAAGTTTAATAAATATTTTTCATGGATGGCATTGATATCATCAATAGGTTTAAAATAAAGGGATGATTCATAAAGTGATGAGTGTAAGGGTGGACTTTGCCGAGAAAAGGTTAAGCAGTCAAAATAACGGACCTCCAGTGAGCGATGGCTGTGCGTCTCGTTGTACTTTCGAGAGCTTCTGTCTTTGTATTCAAACCGAGTCACTGTTATTATGAAATCATGGCAAGGTGATGGATGTTAATTATTATTGATCTGTATTATAAACTGGTGTTTATTTTGTGATACAAAATAATGTGTTTAAAAGTATACAGAATAATCTGTCTACAGGAACTTTTAAAATTCTTCAACATCTCTACCTGCTACGACATTTGGATAAAATTGAACAATGGTTTTAGCAAATATAGCACGACCGTGATTGAGCATATTCATGAGTGTACAAAGTCATATAAAATAGAAAAAATAGAGTGTACAAAGTCTTGTAAAGTAGAATTATAGTGTACAAAGCCTTTTAAAATAGACATAATAAAAGTAAAACAAAAAAGTTTACGAAAAGTGAGTCTTTCGTCAGATGCTTCAATCTAACATTCCTTTCATATATGCTAAGGAATGAAAAGACAACAAATGTTAACAGTAAAATCGAACACATGAATCAAAACTTTTTTGGCTTTATAAACGAATTTAATGAAGTAAATGAATGCACAGTAAAATCCCACATTAAGTAGTCTTAAGATTCTTGATAAAAATATACATCTACTTAAAGTCTACTCGGGCTTGTAGATCATTTGAATCACTACGGCCACTTATTACGTGCTTCGATATTGTCGGATCTTCAACTTCCCAGTTGGGTTAGATTGAATTTGACAGCTGACAGTTTACAGCCAGTGTTGCCGACTGAAAATTTTATGCTTACAATAGATTAATAATATAATGAACTCATCATTTAATAAATAATAACAACATATTTAATTTTAAATATATGAAATTGAAGGGTTTACACATAAAACATTGCAAAAATATTGTGTGGTCCTAATGTGATGGCCACAAAGTTTACAAGTTATCATACAAAGTTTTAAGCTATTGCATAGCTTTTATCGCGGGCCTAGGCCAGCGCGGCGACCGAATGAAGAAATTTCTTAACGAAAATTAATGATTTTAAACTGATAATTACGTCTAAACGAGTACTGCTTACGATTCGAAAAAAATATATGTTAAACAAGAACATTTTCCTAATATTCTTAGCTTTGAATATTTTAGATTTTGTTTATATTACATATTGTAATTAATTTGTGAAATTAGGTCTAACCGAACACAAAAACGACTACTACGCAAATACTATCTGGCTTATTATTATGAAACCTGCACCATTTTAAAGATAATTTAATTATCTATCTTTTTATCTACGATTTTTTTCGAATAATCCGGGTTTTTTTGCTTTATCAAATAAAAAATTCGTGCGCGGCGCTCTATCGGAAGACGATTAAATTATTATTCCGAATCATTTGCTTCCGCAGCCGCAAATGATTCGGAATAAGTTCAACGTTTTCCGATAGAGCGCAGTTATCTGATATCAGAAAAAATAAAATAAATAAAATAAATAAATAATTATAATTGCATAAGTTGTTAAAAATGCTATGCAATAGCTTTACCGCGGCAGTCCCCGAGTGCCACACGTATTTTTTTTTTTACTTAAATTTCCGTTACCGAACAACAACTTTATAGGTAAGGACCCGATAGTTAATATCCTTGCACTTAACTAAATATACTCCAGAGCACCCTTATATAAATATGTTTTGATATTGTTGAAAATGTAAATTTCTCGCGGCTTTAGATGCGAAAAATGACACGACAGACGGGATCCCCTTTATCTGAGCGAAAGTCTTATCGAATTTATCATAATACAGAGCACGCACGCGAAGCGGAAAATAAGTTTTGTGATTTCCCACTAAAACGAACACGAGTTTGCTCTCCTTTTCACCCGGCCGCTTAGAGCCGCCCGCCTCAGAGCGTCATCATGCTAGACATCAAAGGGCACATCACACCAAATATACCCGATCAAAGTAAATAGAAATACTTGGGGTTGATTTCGAGCCTGTATTTTATTACTCGAATCCACAAAAGAAGTACTCCTGAATACGGTAGTTCTATAAGACGCAGTAACAAAAGTGTCTTTTCTGTGTATTTTGCACTGTGCATTCATTTGACAGTTTTCTGTTAACAATTTTAGCTAAGCTTTTCCGTGTTACCCAAATACAATGAAATAATTGAATGATTCTATATACAGAATAAAACCATATAAACAACTTATATAAAATAGCTTATTTCATTATAAGTTAATTGCATAAATCACATATTTAATTTATAGAAACTATGACAATATTAGTTAAGCTTTTCCGTGTTACCCAAAGATAATGAAATAATTAGATGATTCTATATAAACAATAAAAACATATACATTAGGTACTTGTATAAAATAGCTTATTTCATTATAAGTTAATTGCATATATCACACATTTAATTTAAAAAAACGATAACAATTTTAGTTAATCTTTTCCGTGTTGCCCAAAGATAATGAATTAATAATATAAGTTAATTGCATAAATCACACATTATTTGGAATAATATTTTTTTTTCATAAAATTTTTGCTACAAACAGTTTTGTTGAGATGATTCAGTTGCGTAGGAGGGACACAATGGCGCGGAGGAGGGACATTCATTTTGCAAATGAAAAGAAAAAAAGTATAATATGAATTGGTATATGATCACATAATTATGTAAAAATTTTTGATCTGTTAGTACAGTAATTTAATTAAAACGTAGCTAATATTAAAGGGATCACCACCACAACAAAATATAATGGCACCTATATATAATCTTTTACATAAAGACTTTTATTAAAATATTTTATTTGAAGAGTCCTTTATAAGTTAAAGCGGCGCCAGATCGATACGTTGTTAACAATTTCATAGAACTGGACTGGATGGGCATAAAAGCATCTGATTCTTTTGAAGTATTGATTATTAGTAGATGGATAGGTTCTTGTTGGAGTAAGGAAACGTACCGTAAAAATCGTTACTGAAACTTAATTTGTCATCGCAACTTGCAAACCCACTTACAGATTTCTGATGGACTATAGTGTACGAATTTCTGCGCTGCGCGGAAGCGCCAGATTTTTTTGTGATTCAAGAGTAATAAACCCTGAAATCGCTTATTTAACTTTTGTGTTTCATTTCAAGAAATCCAACGCTTTGGCGAAACGGCTAGCAGTTTTTTTTAGTGTAACTTACTCCTGAAATTTAAATTTGTGTAGGTATTTCGTTTTTTTTTTTTTTTTCAATTTAATTCCATGATTTAATTTACAAACGCGGTGGTGCAAATCATAATATATTTGTATTTTTTTGCCTTATTCAACTTTTGTTATAACGTATTATGTTTAGTTACTTGCAAATATATAATTGTAGTTAAATAAATACCAAAAAAATGGAAAATGCCGGAAACGAGATATTTCTAGTAGGTAACGTCGCAATAACAGCTGTCACTCGAAGATGGCTGATACAAACATAAGTCAAATAAGAAGCATGTGACTTACTAATAGCTGAAATGAGATATTACGATCGTGGCAGAATACCAGAAATATATACAAAATACCAGAAATATATAAAACCACCGATATACCAGATATATTGTGGTTTTTTCCTCTTCTCACGCTGATGAGACATCTTGAATATGAATCCGGAATTCAATAATAAAGATTCACTTTAGGATAGCGTCAAAGGAACCCAAAATGAAATGCGGATTTTGTCATTAAATAGAATGAATACTGTAAGGCAATAAAACCTGGTCAAGAAAATTATAGTTGCATGTAACGATCCCGACTTCCGGAATAAACACGAAGCGCCACTTCATAAAAGCGAACAATCAATACGCTTTATTCGAACGTTAAATCCGAGTAAAGAAACGGCGCATGAAAGAAAACCTGTCACTTGTCAGTCATTTCGCAGTTATGTATACTGACTGATCCAACGATGTCGGAAACGAGCCCAAACAGTGAAAGCTCCTGGCGAACGGGTAGCTCGCGCCGCCGCTAATTCCACAAAGGTTGGCTAAGAGCTTTTGGCAAATGCGCCGTACAATGATGTCCAATTTAGCGAAAGTGGCTTTCGATCAGTGTCAAAATGCCCTCTCTATGATTGAAGGGTTCCGCTTTGACATCACATCCATTTGAACCCCATCTCCGCGAGCGATCATTTTATTCCCTATTGAATGTAATGGGTTTACAGCTTTACAATAATTCTCGTATCTCCGGTTAGCAGCGTTATTTATTATTTAAGCAGCGGAGTTTAGGAAATAAAATGGGAAGTAACTTTAAGGATATTGAAACCTGTATTAAAATCAAATGGAAACGATATGGCCATATTATATGCTCGTGTTACAGATTAGCTGAACTTAATTTATGATTTTATGAAAGTAATACAATAATTACAAAATAAATATTAAGTTCAATACTTTATTAAGATAATAACACAAAAAAGAAATATAAAAGTACAAAAATTAACTATATCAATCGCGTGTCAGCAAGACATGATTGAATTAAACTATGTACATATTGTGCAGCATGGGATGCACTCGGTTTAATTTTCTTCATTGAAGCACCTTGTGATATACGACATTTTTTGTTTTTTTATCAGGCGCAAGAACAAATAAAGCGGATGATTTGCCGATACGTGAACATGCCACTTACAATTGAGCATGAGAAAAACATGGATTTTCTAAGTTGAGACCACAAACAGTCAAGGATTGGCCTTGTGATTTGTTAATCGTTATGTCGAATATTGCCCAGTATTGCGACTTGTAAGCACAATATCGCGTTTTTCCAATTTTTCACCAACGATCAGGATTGCAATTTCATCTATTATTGGAGCATTAAATGTGCGTTCGTGTGTTCCAGCTGGTCGTTTATCCGCTCTGATTAAGACTTTGTAATCATCATTTGGCATGCGCTCTAATGCAGGTTTGAACAGACTGACCAATGCATGATGTTCATGAAGCAGTTTCTGTAAATCTTTAAGAATTGCTCTTTCCATTACTGTGTTGATCTCTTGACGACGGTCAAGTTGCTGCTCCATATTGGCCATGTAGTATATTTGTAAGAATTTATGTTGTTCATCTTTAAGAGTTTGTAATGATCCAATTCGATGGTGAATCTGGCCTTGAATCTGTAAGTCGAGAGCAAAGTCAGTATTACTGATTTAAAATCTCATGTTTTTAATGATACTATTCCTTTTTTAGAGACAAATACAGATACTTAACAAACTACATTTTAATTTTTTTTTAATCATAGTAGAAAATGAACATTTACTCTTCAAAATAAATGACCTTGAATGCTGGATAAAATCTGTGTTCTTCTGGAATTTCCGCTCCAAATAAAGTCATTTAAAAACAGACATTGTATTTTTGAGTGTTCGCTAGAAAATGTCGTGATTTTATTTATTTATTTATTTTTATTTTATTTTATTTTATTTTATTCTGGAACCAAACAGAACTACATACAATGCAATAAAAACCTATTTAAAAGTGACAAAAATCCATTAATGTGATTCCGAATATAAAGTATACAAAATGAACGCAATATAATTTTATATTGTTTCCGCTTGAGAATGGGGGGAATCAGGATGGGAAGTGAGGTGAAAGGGAGAGACAAAATAGATAAAACATATTATGTATGTATATAAATATATTTATATTTAATTTTAGGTATGATATATAGTTATTATAAAGAATATACTTGAGATAAAATTATGTCCTTGAACTAAATGAAATGAAATATAATATGTATAAATGTTATGTGATCATCTAGATAGACTGTAGAATTTTTTTTATTGAGTTCTTATAAGAGGTTTTTGATGAGTGTAATATGTCCACACTTAAAAAGTCTGTATTATATCTATGACACGCTCTGTATAGAAATGCATTTTGAGATGCGTTGGTTTTCACCACAGGGAGATGAAATAGTCGATGCGATCGAACAGGGCGGGGAGGAACATAAAATTCAATGCGCTCCAAAATCGCGTTCGCATCGATGGAATTATTTACCAACCCATGCAAGAATACGGCATCGATCAAGACTCTACGGCTCTCCAATGACATTAAATTGTGGGCTTTTAAGGATTCCTCATAGGAGCTGGGCTTAGTGAAAGAAGTGAAATTTAATCGCTTCACAAATCTTTTTTGTATCGATTCGATCCGCGATATGTAAGTCAAATATTGGGGATTCCAGACCACTGATGCAAATTCCAACTGACTTCTTACATAGGAATTATAGAGGGTTTTAAGCGTGTCAGTGGATTTGAATACCGATGATACCCTTAGAATAAAACCTAGTAATTTATATGCTTTTCTAATAATATTATCGATGTGTTCAGCGAATAGCATTTTCGTGTCAAGTGTAATCCCAAGATCTCGCACCGCTGATTCTCTTCCAACTATAGCGCCATTCAAGTTGTAGTCAAACATTATATTAGTATTTTTTCTGGAGTATGTGATTATGTGACATTTGTTTACGTTAACGAAGAGACAGTTATCTGAACAATATTTCATAAGGCGGTTTATATCTGCCTGCAAATTAAGGCAGTCATTAATTGATCGGATCTCACTAAAAATCTTCGTGTCATCCGCATATATGACTATATTGGAATGTAGCATGCAATTGGTGATATCGTTGAGGTATAGAAGGAAAAGAAGTGGTCCTAAGTGGGAGCCTTGCGGTACCCCTGAAGGAATTTCAGAAAACTCGGATTGATAACCCTGAACAACTACCGCTTGAGTCCGATATGCGATATACGAGGAAATCCAGCGATACAAGTCACCCCTAATCCCCAAAGCCCATAACTTTTTTAAAAGATTATGGTGTTTCGCCACGAAGCAAGGAATGCAATGGCTCTGGTGGCGGAACCAATAATGGCAATTTCACTTTGCCATTAAGGCAGCACAATCCAGGCGTTTCTCCAGCAAACTTCAATGCCACACAATGCTTGCAAACTACGTCCATTAGACCAATGCAAACGAAACGATGCGAGCTGTAGTCAATTTTGCAATCGTATAGAAACGCTGCACGATTCAAATCAACACTTGAAGTATTTCTTCTTGCACTTCGAAGGCTATCTAGTTGTTGATCTGTGCGATTAGCTCAACTATATCTCGTTTCTAATCTAGCCGTTTCACGGGCTGCCTCTCTGCTCTTGTGTTTAAGAAGCACGAAGTAGGGCCCTACTTCGCGCCACACCAACGCGGCGCTCTTCTCGTGCAATTTGTCGTTCTTCATCAGTTAATTGGTTCGCAATGTTCCGTAGCCTAATTGCATTATGGCTCCGTTGGGAGATTATATCTACTTGGTCGCTGCATTATTAATAATAATACTCACACATCAAAACAAATCACAAACAACATTAATTAAATAATACACTATCGCTATTACACTTTCGCGACATAAATATTTATATAATACTAGCTGCGCCCAGCGGTTTCACCCACGTGGTGATGGAAAATTGTGATAATGATGATAGAAAACCATATATCTTTATAAATTATAGCCTATGTGTTATTCTGATGTGTAAGCTATATTATTGTAAAGTTTCATCAAAATCCATTCAGTAGTTTTTGCGTGAAAGAGTAACAAACATCCATACATACATACAAACTTTCGCGTTTATAATATTAGTAGGATACTGACTCTGACTGGATTGACAGAATAATCTGGTCAAATCGATTGCTCTCACTGAGTCAGTGAGACCAATCGATTTTTAATTAAGTCTGTTGTATTTTTAAGAAGCTTGATTTATTTTCCTTAGTTTATACAAAAAAAAAACTGAATGCACGCATAAATATATGACAACCAATATTTAGGTATGTCAATTCTTTTTCA